>JAJOOH010017812.1:0-31183 GCA_029582605.1 Solanum gracilifrons
AAGAAAGTTTTTAATTCCTTATGGTTTTGGTGTCTATGCGATGAATGAATGCTAAGAGGCTTGTATTAGACCTCTTCGAGGTCGAGTACGCCGGTTACGACTAGGGGGTGCTCCCGGGTCGTGACAAGAGGCTGCAAGGGTTAGGCCTCCCATGACCGAGAAAGAAATTATCGAAGTCTTTGTGCGCAATCAAGAGACAGAGTACTACAATAGGATGTTACTCAATTTAGGAGGAAAGTTTAGTGAGATAGTCAAAATTGGTGAAGCTATTGAAGACGGTCTCAAGACCGGAAAAATCATCCGAATGACCCCCAAGATGAATCCTCGGGACCATTAAGAAGGAAAAGGGAAGATATTTCCTCTATCTCATTTGAATCGAGCCAAAAATCAAAGAGGCACTCAATGTTCAAAAGCCTTTACCATCCAAAACCTACCCTTTAGCTCCAAAAAGTCCTTACCCCATCCAACCAAACTACCAAGCTCCACTACCAAATAATCCAAATTACCATGCTCCTTACCAAGCCACTTTGCTAAACTACCCAAATGCCCATCCTAGCTACCAAACTCCACGATACCAAAATTTCCAAACACCAGCACCTACTCGCCAAAATTCTCCCAGTTATCGCCAAGTACCTCTATCTTCACGAAATAATTACAATCTTTCTTGTCAGGAGTTTTTGAAGAAACCTTCTCAAGTCTTTACTCCTTTGGTTGAAAGTCGAACCCAACTCTTTGAGAGATTGAAAGTGGTTGATCTGATACAAACAATTAATCCAAAAAATGTCAATGTTAATTGTAGACTTTACATGCCCGATCTTCATTGTGCTTACCGTTCAGAAGGTGCTGAACATACCACTGAGGATTGCATCAACTTGAAGCATAAAATTCAAGACTTGATTGATCAAAGAATTGTCACCATTCAAGCTGTCACTTCCAATGACAATGGTGATTCACTGTTGAATCGTGGAGGATTCACCACTAATATGATTGACCCAAAGTCTCAAACACCTCTCCATCAAAAAGCCCGAAACTATCGTCAAATGCCTCCACCTCAACAAAGCCATTATGATCCTCCTCGTCCATGTCTTGAGAAGAAACCTGCTCGAAATTTTACTCCTCTCATTGAAAGCCGGATGAAGTTGTTTGAGCGATTGAGTGCGGCAGGTATTATTCATCCGGTCAAGCCCAAGCCAGTCGATATTAGCTTAAGATTTTACCGAGCCAATCGAAGGTGTGCGTATCATTCCAATAGTGTTGGGCATAATATTGAAGAATGTCTTAATTTGAAGCACATGATCCAAAACTTGATCGATCAGAAAGTGGTCAAGACCGTTGTACCCAGCGTCAATAGTAATCCTCTGCAAAATCATGGAGGCGTCACTATTAATATGATAGAGATGGAGAATGAGTGGTGCATGGTAAAGTCTATAGTTCCAGCTGGTCCTGACAACCTTGAGAAAGTTGTAGCTTCTCCGAACACAAGTGAGAAACTCAATTTTACGAGCATGACACCCCATCTAGCTTTTGCTTTAGTGTCAAGAGAGGGTCAAAACAAGAAGGGGATTAATCATGTTCCACCAAAGTCTTTGCCTCATTTATGCCAGTCCTTTCTGGTAGAAGAATATGTCAATGATGACGGTTTTGGAGAAGGAATTGAGGATCTTTTTGAAGAAGGTAATGTTGCATCCAAGAAGATGATCGAGACATCAAGCATACGAGATGCCGAGCCAATAGAGCAAGTTCTTAATTGGACTTCCACTCTGCTTTTGATTCCT
Source organism: Solanum gracilifrons (assembly GCA_029582605.1). Classification (NCBI taxonomy): domain Eukaryota; kingdom Viridiplantae; phylum Streptophyta; class Magnoliopsida; order Solanales; family Solanaceae; genus Solanum; species Solanum gracilifrons. The sequence continues at coordinate 1,776 of JAJOOH010017812.1, forward strand.
CGTTCATCTTGATAGACAAAGATGAATCTTATGTTATTTTTAAAATCGGTGGTAGTCCGAATGAGGCTTGGAACCCACCTTTTATGTCATTTTAACTGATTATGTTTTAATTTCCCTTGTGATGTTTTGAAAAAGGCAAAATCGCCCATGGTCATGGCCAAAGTTCGTATTTCCTTATTTTCAATGAAAGCCTCTTCTATTGCGAAAATTTATTTTGCGCCCTTTAATTTCTCTATCTGACAGTTTTTTTTTGTTTCAGTAAAAATAATTTTTTTTAAACCTGTCAATATCATGTCATTTCACAAGTTGAATGAACGAAATGAGGTAGATGAAGATGTGTTTGAAGAGTATGACGAGGAGATCATGATATTCAAACACCTTGTCAGAGATTTGAAACAGTTTGAGACCCAAGGTAAGTCGAATCTGGATAAGACAGAAAATGTAAATCTAGAAAAGGATGACTGTGTCAAAGAAGTCAGAATCAGGGTCCATATGAGAGAAGCTCGGAAAAGAGAACTCAACAGTTTACTTAGAATATATATCGATACATTTGTTTTATCGCATGTCGTGGTTGAACATAAACATTCATCTCAAGTTGCCAATTGACTCATATGCTATCAGAGCTATTATATTTGAAGATTCAGAGTTTCTTTTATTTCTTTCCTTGTAATTGCATAATTTGTTTGTAATCGTTTTATAGTTCTGTTGTTAGAAAAATTATCTCTTGTAATGAACTACGTCTGACCTGAATTCTCAAGAATGAGATACTTAGGCAACCTATGTCGGCCTCGGTCACCCCTTTATCCCTTTTTAATATTTTTCCCTTGTATTTGAACTACGTCTGACCTGAATTCTCAAGAATGAGCTACGTAGGCGGCCTATGTCGGCCTTGGTCGGTTCCTTGTTAAATTTCCTATTTCTGTTGATCCTTGAGACGGGGAACTACGTTTGACCTGATTCCTACCTCAACGGGATAAGTAGGCGCCACAACGGCTCAGTCATATCTCCCGTAAGATTTCTATTTATTCTTTACAATAGAAACTAGGAATTTTTTTTTGAGAGGGACTCAAAAATTCTCAAGAGAAAAATCTCTCCAACAATTCGAGGCTGAAGTTACATTGAAAATTGCAACTGGGACAGAATATTTTGAGAGGATCTCAAAAAATTCCATGGTTTGTTCATCAACAGTTTAGTATACGCCAAGATAGTTAACTGGGACAAGATTTTTTGAGGATGACCTCAAAAATTTCAATAAGGTTCATCGGCAGTTTAGTGCAACTTTGAATACTTTTTAGCAAATTATCAGACTCGAGGCATCAACTGCAAAGACGTTTATTAAGCTTGATGTGACATGACACTTGGCAGTAACCTTTTCCAAATATTACTTTTGAAAATTTATTTTCTTTAAAAAAATAATAATTTTGTTTTTAGTATTTTGCATAAAAATGTTTTGTCTTATCTATCAAGAAGCGAGAGATCGAAGCGATCAACCGAAGATAGCAAGACAAGGAGCAAGCGATTGAAGAAATCAACACAAATCAATTTATTTTAAAAACTAACAATTTTTCTATGGATGCAGGAAAGTCATTGAAGTTTTTCAGAAACAAAAAAGAGTTTAAAATACGAGCAACAACACCTCATTCAAATTTCCAGCAAAACATGAGTCACAATGAGTACAAATATTCATATATGAGTAAGTGAAAGCATCTCTCTCAAGATGTACAAACATCTACCATGACATCAAATTACATTTCCAGCATCAAGAACATTTGAAGAATATTCACAAATTGCGTCGATATCAGACACAATAATGTGAATTACCCAAAGGGGCATTTCTATAGTATTATCAAATGAGATAATATGACCATCCAGATGAGCGTTTCTATAGTATTATCAAATGAGATAATACGACCACCCAGAGGGACATTTCTACAGTATTATCAAATGAGATAGTACCACCACCCAGAAGGACATCATCGTCATTTTATCGATGGAATATCATTATCTTGCCAATGGATCAACATCATCCTACCAATGGATCATCAATGAAGCATCATTATCCTATCAATGAAGAATCAACGTCATCATACCAATGGATCAACGTCATCCTGCCAATGGATCAATATCATCCTACTAATGGAACATCAATGAAGCATCATTATCCTATCAATGGAGCATCAACATCATCCTGCCAATGTATCAATCCTACCAATGGATCATCAATGAAGAATCATCATTCTATCAATCGAGCATCAATGTCATTACCCAGAAGGACATCAACATAATCCTACCAATGGATCATCAACGAAGCATCATCATTCTATCAATGAATCTACATCATCCTGCTAATGGATCAACATCATCCTACCAATGAGGCATCATCATCCTATCATGTAGCAGCATTATCCTACCAATGGATCACCATATTTCTATCAATGAAGCATCGTCATCCACATCATATCAAGTCATCATCTACTACGTCAAAATCGATGGAGGCTGACGTCAAAATATTTATAGAAAAGAACATGTGTCAAATATGGTAAAACATATCACTTCTCTATTTAAATTACAGTTTTTGCTAACAAGTTTATTTCATTCTTTGTCGAGAGCATCCAAGAGGATGAATTCTCAAATCAAACCACAAGTGCAGACGACATCAGAAAAGATGCAGCACAACATGGAACTTTTTCTTAGCGCGAGCTGAGAAACGAATGTCATCGAGCCTCCATCTTGATATAGTTGGACTATTATTGAGTCATCCACCTCGTTACAGTTGGATAATCATTAAGCCATCTGGCTCATTGCAAAGATCATCGGAGTTTGCCATGCAGAAAATAAGCAATGACATCTCCAAATCCTCAGCAAATCATGAGTTGTAATGGACATACTGTGTTCAAAATCGGTATCCATTATCTTTTACTCTCAATACTTCTCTATTTTCTCATCTAGTTGAAAAGATGTTTATGCCTATGAGATATACTCATTTGTTATATAAATGATCTTTCTTTAATTTTTGCCTCAAACCGTTAGGTAAAGCGGCACTATGTCTACTAATTATTTACTTTGAGTGTGCAGACATATATTGAACATACTTATGTGACATCTTTCACAGCAAGAGTAACTGAAAAGCATCGTAAGAGATGCAACCACTTTTTCCAATTACAGTTTCTACTAACAAGTTTATTTCAGTCATTGTCAAGAGCATCCCAAAAGGATGAATTCTCAAGCAAACCACAGGTGCAAACGGCATCAAAAGGGATGCAGCACAACGTGAAACTTTTTCTTAGCAGCAAACTGGGACATAGTCTGAAGAGGAGTACCAAACTATTAGGACGCGAGCTAAGGAGCGACTTCCACAACAATCAAACTATACCCCTATCAGAAGGCATGCGGGTTTTTCTTTAGGTTTACCGATTTCAGTTTCGCATCCAGAAAATTTTGGTTTTCACCGGAGACAACTTTCCAATCCGAGTGACAATGCACCAAGAGCTTTAAAAATTATGTCTGTGTAAGTTCTTACTTATGGATGTGAAGAGCTCCACATTCATGGCTAAGAGGTTGCAAGCCTCCTTTTCATACTAGACTTATTTTTCACTCCTTCAGAACCAAAGGTTATCTAGCATAATAGATTTCATGTTCAATCGATCGAGTCGAACTACAAGCAGCCTGATTCTTAAGGTTTAGGGATATGTAGGTGAGCTCAATGTTGAAAACTCGGCTATATTCCGATATGCGCTCTTAAATATTATTCTCGAGCATTTCGGTCTCTTCATAATTCGATATCGGGATAGCTTTTAAATTCTTTCTGAATCGTGCGTCGAATCAAGTGTATTGAACTACAAGTGGCCTGAATTCTCATATAGCCTGAGATATGTAGGAAACTCATTTTTGGGGTTCAACCATAATTCCTAAAGTCCGTACCAAAATCCCTTCCTAAAAGACGAAGTGTGATCGATCAAAATTGGATTCGTCAATTTCATTTGCCTCAAATTTCTTTCATCAATCCAAGTCAAACGAGGGACGGTTGTTGACACCTAATTTTGGACCTACTTAATGTAGATTAATCACCGAGCTTCTTAAATTCCAAACGATTTGAAATAATTTGTTTTTTATAAAGTTCAAAATATTTTTCAAGTCACTTTTAATTAATTTCATCATTTTTATAATTTTTAAGTAATATATATGTTTTATATAATTTTGTATATAATTAGTATATTTTATAAACATTTAGAAAATCATCTCAAAAAGATTTTAATTTTAGTAAGTATTTTATTAAATTAGTTTAGTTTAAATTATGCTTATATTTTTGAGTTATTAGTTTATAATTAAATTAATTATTTTATTTTGTTAAAATTAAGAAGCTTGTTAATTAATTAATATTAATTCATCTTATTTGAATCCTAACCAAATTTGCTAATTAGCTCAATTCGGCAATGTTTTGAATTCTTTTTGGCTATATTTGCAACCCATTTAGCCATTTTGTAATTGCAAAATCTAGCCACTCCTATTTCACCCTTAAACCCATCAAAAGAACAAGTTTGGGCCTTTTCTCTCATTTTAGCAGCCTAGTTCCCAATTTCTCCCAGCCCACTCTTTCTATAAACCGCCCAGCCCGTAAAACAAAGAAAAAATCCCACCCAATACTTACAACATACATAGCAGCAATGTACAACAATACCCAACGCGTACAGCTATGCGAACAACAAAAAACCACTAACTCTATATTGTTTTTCTTCCTCGCGATAACAACTCAGAAAACGCGTGCAAAATCCAACAAAGAATCGAGACTCGAGCTCAGCTCCCGTGTACCCGTCCTCGCATAGCCTCTCCCTTATCTGTTCGTACAGAGCCATTTGAGAGTTTTCCAGATGTCTCCATGACCTTTTGATTTCGTCATTGCACCAAATCAGACGGCTCCCCTCAAAGTTCCGTTGAGGATTTGTATAAATGCCAGCCATCCCAACCTTATCCTAGAGAGTATTTTTGAATTTTGAATTTCAATTTTACCCTTTTACCCTTCCATTTCCCCCCCTAAATTTCAGCCCATATCTCCCTTTATATAAACCTCATTTCATCTTTATTATAAAAAGGTTGGAGATAGCTTACAAAAAGCTGAAAAAGAGCCGGCATTAGAGAGGAAAATAGAGCAAAATTACTAGTCATATACAGTTATATATGAATACTTAGGAAATAGGTTTCGAAAAAGGCTGAAAATTCCAGATTTTACTTACTCCATTTTCTGGTTCGATTTTGCTTCCTTCATCGGATTTCTCAAAGTTTTGTTTCAGTGGTGGAAGCTCGTGGTCTCTGCTCGTTCGGTCTCAGTTCGCTGTCCGAAAAAAAATAATACTCTCCCCAACATATACTTTCATTATTATGTGCTATTTAGTTTAGTTTTCATCTCTCATTTTGATTGTTTCTCCTAAGAGCCATGCCTAGTTTTAGGTTGTTGGTTGTGCAGTTCACTTTCTTTGGATTAGTTTTAATTATCTTTAAACTTGCTAAGTCATCTTTAATTATTTGGGGAATAGAGTGAATATGTATTTATAGTTACAAGTTGTGTGATCCAAGCCTCGAAATGGATTGTTTTAGTGGTATGTCTAAAAACCTTGGATAAGGTGCTGCTTCTGTTTAGTTCCAATATGCTGAAAATTTTGAAATTCTTAATGGTTTCCATATTGTGATGAATCTATTTTCGATGAGCTTCTTTAGCTTTATTTTTTGTTCTTCTTTAATGTGATCTCCTTGTTTAGTTAGAAAGCAAGTCTTCAAAGATATTTTCTTATTGCTCGAACTCTCTTGGTAATTATCGTGTTGTGGTGTTGTTCATATGGATTACCTTACTGCTCGATTAAAATTGGTTAGTGTGAAATTTCATTTGAATTCGAGATCATGTAGTCTCGTTTCTGTCTATGTTTTGTGGAGTACGTGTGGAATTGTGTGTGTTCTATTGATAGGCACTATTTACTCTTAATATAACATTGGATTTGGGTTTTCTTTGTAGTTGCTTGAATCTGTTGGAAAGAACTAAAAAAATGTCCTTTTCTTTTACCTTCATATGCCCTTTTTTTTACCATTACATTTGACTTATTATATTATATACTTTTAACCTCTCATGCCAAGTCTTAGGTAGCATGTCTTTTGTTTTTACTTTATTTTTTATGTCTAGGGCAGTAGTTATCTTTATGTATTTAATTCATAATAAATGTTTATGTTTCTCCGTCCAATTAAGCTAATCGATAATTATGTTACACCAATCTTCCCTTGATCCATTCTCTGATTTAATTTTCTTTTGATTCATGTGACGTCAGCCCGAGTCCACTTGGGACTCATCGCTTTCATATCTTCGAGTTGAATTTCTTCGAGTCAAGCCTTAACTATCATTGGGAAGTTGGAAGCTGAATTATAGGTCTTTAAAGCAGAAAAATGATTGTATACATCAATATACAAATGATATACATGAAAACGACCTGATATACACTAATTGTATACGATTTTGCATGAAAAATGCGGAAATGCAGCTCAAAAACACAAATATACAGGTCAAATGCTGAAATACAGGTTGAAGACAGGAAAAAAGGGTCTCGAGAAGTCCAGAATGAGCCGTATACATTCATTGTATACAATAATAATTTTAGGGGAGAAAATGAGCTGAAACCGATCAGCAGACCCACTTTTAGATTTAAGACAAGACTTGGGTCAAAAGCACATTAGATTTGGAATTTAGGCAAAAGGCCCAAATTTAATATTTCCTCCTTTACTCTTTATCTATTTATTGTTTTTATTAATTAACCTTTTATTTGATTTGGTTTTATTTAATTAAGTTCCCAAAAGAAAGTCATTTCTTTTTTTGTTATGTTCAAATTGAAATATTTTTTATATATTTATTATTTTGTTAGTCTTCTTGCTAATATAAGAGTTATTTTCCTTAAAATTCCTTTGGTTTATTTCCTTTCAAAAAAACAATAAAAAATGAATTCCCTTTTACTTAGTTAAAATTTTAAAGTAGTCAAATATTTTTAGTCAAATAGTTGGTCAACCACAAATTAGCAGACAATCGGAGGGCCTAACACTTTCTCGGAATGCAAATTGAACCCCGAACCCCTTTTATTTTCAATTGATTTTAGTCTGTTTAAATCTTTTGAAAAAGTTATAAGTTTTCTTAATTTCTTTCAAAACTTAAGTGGCGACTCTCTCTTTGAAAATATCGATTTCTCTTCAAAATATAAGTTAAGTCGATTTTTCGAAAATAAAGTCATTTTTATTTATTTTTGATAAAACAGTTATATACCATTAAATGTTATTTACATAATAATGTTATAAAATGTATATATATTTGCATAAATCTAATTCCATCATTTTCCCTTTCCTTTTTTGTCCCATTTGATCTGGATGAGTGGATATTTTCTTTGATTCTTGTTTCTTCTCCTTCGTTGAGTTTTGTTTTTTCTTTGGAGGGGTGATACCTTTCTTTGCCGGAGTTGCATTTATCTTGGGGGGCAGAGTTTGAGTTAAAATATTAAAACTTGGAGGCTCTATTTCAACATTAGATACATCCTCTACAGATCTCGAACTCTTTCTAGGTGTATGATGAACTTTTTAATTCTTCGATATGTTTGTTTGTGAATTGAACTTTGTGATTCTTTCGCAGTGTGTACAAGATTTGCAGAGGTTTTCATTTGAATGGAGAAGAAGAACAATGAAGTAGTTGAAAGAGAAATAGTGAATGTGGGTGGAAAGAGAAATGTGGGTGTGTGGGTGTGGGAGTGGGAGAAGGGGTGGCGTGTGATAAGTTAAGAAAATCCCTTGAAATGTGTAATTGATAATTATTAACTGATTCTCTCTCATTAATGTTATTTTTCTCACCTATTAAATTATAATAACATTATATAATTACTTAATAAAATGTAATTAATTAATTTATAAATTAAAACTTATATGTTAATACTTGTAGTTAATACTTTATAAGTAGTAATAAAAAATAAATATAAAGGTTGTAATATTAACCCTTAAAATAGATGTGCGGGTGATTTTTCCTTTAATTTTTGACATCTAATCTAATGGTTTAATTTTTGTCTATGTTATCATATCTCTCTCTCTATATATATTATTTATATTACATGATGAGCTTAGAAATATTGATTGAATTTTTTATATTTTATCGAAAGATTATATAATAGATAAAATTATTATTTAATTGTTTCGTAAATTCACATGACAAAAAATGAAAAAAGAAGCATAAGTAGGTTAATAAACAATTTAAATAATGAATTTTAAGAAACATGTGGTTAATAAACAATTTAAATAGCGAATTCGAAAGTTTTGTTATATATGATGAACTTTTAATGAGTTGTTGCATACAAAAAATGTCACACATATCATTTTAACCTATTTTCATGTGTATTTGAGGTAGAAGTTTTCTAAAATTGATTGTATTCTAAGACGGTTTTTTAAGGTTAAAACAATAAGGAAAATAATTAACAGGAGAATACATAGGAATTTTTTTTTGCTTCCCACGCGGTCCGTACCCACATTGGAGTATGTCTGGATCCAGTTTCGCACCAAAAAGTCCCACATTGGGGGGTAAAGCACTCCCTAATGAAGGTGACTATGTACCCAAGGAGACTCGAGCTCAAGACCACTAATTAAGAATAAAAGAGTACTTACCAATCCACCACAACTCTTGTTGGTGAATACGTAAGAAACTTATTAGTATTGAATTCCTAATATTTATGGATTTTTTTTATATTTACATAACTCTTTATTGGAGAAATTTTTTGTAGACTTCTATAAGTTGAGAACTATATATTAAACTTTAAGGTCCTTGAAAATGTTGAGTTAATTTTTTACATTTCATTAAAAGATACACATAAGACAAAATTGTCATTTAATATTTTTTTAAATTATTATTTAATAATTTACTTTTAATAAAATCACATGCTAAAAAGAGAAAAAGAAGCACAAGCTAAGTAGGTTGATAAACAACTTAAATAAGGAATTTTCAAATACATGTGGTTAATAAACAATTTAAATAAGGAATTTCAAAATTTTGTTGTATGTGATGAGCTTTTAATAAGTTGTTGCATGTCTAAAATGTCACACGTACTATTTTAACCTACAAGAATTGGCAACCGTAAAAAAAATTCATGTTTATTTATGGTAGCAACCTTCTAAAACTGATTGTATTTTGAGAGAATTTTTTAAGGTTAAAACAATAAGGAATAAAACGTTTTAGTAATAGAATAAATAGGAAACTTATTAGTACTGGACTCTTAATATTTATAAATTAAAAAAAAAATCTTTTATGTAACTCTTTATTGGAGGAAAAGTTTTGAACTTTTATAAATTGAGAACTATTGAGCATTAATTTCCTTTAAAATATTGATTGAACTTTTTACCTTTCAATAAAAGGTACACAATAGAAAAATTATCATTCACTATATTCTTAAAATTATTATATAATTATTTAGTAAAAATAAAATTTCACATGGCAAAAAAGGGAAAAAGAAGCACAACTACCTTAGTATACCATTCAAATATGGAATTTTAATATATATATAAACAATTTAAATAAGGAGCTTCAAAGTTTAGATGTATATGATGAACTTTTAAGGAGTTGTTGCATGTCCAAAACGTCACACATACTACTTTAATCTACAACGTTGAAAATGTTAGAAAATTTTCATGTTTATTTGAGGTAGCAGGTATTTAAAATAGACTACATTGTGAAAGATTTTTTAAGGTTAAAACAATAAGGAGTAAAAGGTTTTAATAGGAGAATAAGTAGGAAGCTTATTAGTATTTAAACTCCTAATATTTGAGGTACAAGTCTTCTAAAATTGACATTATTCTCAGACAATTTTTTAAGGTTAAAACAATAAAGAAAACAAGTTTTAATAGGAGAATAGGTAGGGAATTTATTAGTACTGAACTCCTAATATAGATGAAAAAAATTAAAAACTTTTATATTTATGTAACTCTTTATTGGAGGAAATTTTTTTTGGACTTCTATAAATTGAGAACCATTAAGTATAAAGGTCCTTTATAAATGTTGATTGAATTTTTTACACTTCATTATATGATTCACAATATACAAAATTGTCATTTATTATTTTCTTAAAATTATAATTTAATTATTTAGTAAAAAAAAATACGTGGGAAAAAAGGAAAAAAGAAGCACAACTAGGTTAATAAACAATTTAAATAAGGAATTTCAAGGTCTTGTTGTATATGATGAACTTTTAATGAGTTGTTGCATGTCAAAAACGTCACACACGTACCATTTTAACCTACAAGAGTTGGCCATGGTAGACAAATTTCATGTTTATTTGAGTTAAAAGTCTTCTAAAATTGATTATATTCTAAGACATATTTTAAGGTTAAAAAAATAGGGAAAAAAAGTTTTAAAAGGATAATACGTACGAAACTTATTAGTACTGAACTCCTAATATTTATTGGGGGGGGGGGGGGGGATTTATATTTACGTAACTCTTTATTGGGGGAATTTTTTTGGACTTCTATAAATTAAGAACTGTTAAGAATTAAAGTCCTTAAAAATGTTAGATTGAACTTTTTATCTTTCATTAAAAGATTCACAATAGACAAAATTGTCATTTACTATTCTTTTATAAATTATTATTTAATTATTTTTTAAAAACAAATTTTCACATGGAAAAAAAAGGAAAAAAGAAACACAAGTACACTATTAAACAATTTAAATAAGGAATTTCAAAGTTTTGTTATATATATGATGATTTTTTAATGAGTTGTTGCATGTCAATAATGCCACACTTACCATTTTAACCTACAAGAGTTGGCAACAATAGAAAAATTTCATGTATTTATGAAGTAGAAGTCTTTTGATATTGATTGTATTTCGAGACAATATTTTAAGGTTAAAACAATAAGGAAAAGGTTTTATTAGGAGAATACGAAGGAAACTATTAGTATTGAATTCCTAATATATATGAAAAAGAATATTAATAAACTTTTATATTTACGTAACTCTTTATTAGAGATTTTTTTTTTGAACTTTTATAAATTGAGAACTATTAAGCATTAAGGTCCTTAAAATGTTGATTAAATTTTTTACCTTTCATGGTTAAAGTATACATAATAGATAAAATTGTCATGAGTATTTTCTTATAATTATTATTTAATTATTTAGTAAAAATGAAATTTCACATGGCAAAAAGTGAAAAAGAAGCACAAGTATGTTAATAAACCATTTAAATAAGGAATTTTAAGATGCATAAGGTCAGACCCGTCTCAACAAGTTTGGGGGACTAAAGCCAAACTTCATAGAGAAACCTTATTTTTAGTTATAATATATACATTGAATAACTATAACATACTCAATGTAATCCTACAAATGAAGTGATTTCGAGAAGGTAAGATGTACACATACCTTATGAAATAACAATGTAAACAATGAAAAATTGTAATGAGAAAATATAATATAAAGTTAACTTAATAAAGTCTGTCTCAAAAAATTAAAAAGTTTATATGATATTGAAATAGTTGCGTTGAATTTGATAAATTGATATGATAATATTAAAATAGTATTGATTTGTTGTAGTGCTTGAAATTTAAAGTATACACCAAAAACCAAATCTGATATATGCACAAAACAACAGATTTTAAACCCGTTTGGATTGACTTAAAAAAGTAGATTTTAAGTCAAAATAAAATGTCAAACTTAAATGACTTTTAAGTCAAAAGATAAAAAGTAGGGGGACTACTTTTGATTTTTAACTAATTATAAGTTATTTTTAACCTTACCAAACACTTCCTAGCTTATTAATAAGTCTCTTTTTTTTTTATACTTATTTTAAGTTATTTTTATATTTGCCAAACACTTTTAGAAGTTAAAAACTGACTTAAAAGTAAGTTTGACCAACTTTTTTGCATAATACAAAAGGTTTGACAGTTTGATAGACTTCAAAATATTCAACCATGAGAGAAAAAATAGAAAGTGGAATAAAAAAAGAAGGTACGTAAAAGTAAGAATAATAATGTGTATTCTTGATAATCCTCAAGATACAACTAAGTCAACAAAATAGGTAACCACTTAAGAAATTAAAGGGTGTTACAATCAATTAAGTACTATTTCATTTCTTAATTATTACAACGACATCAACATTAAATAAAGTAAAAAGTTACAATTGTATTTTCTACCCAAATTTTTTCCCCAAATTTATCAATACTTTATATATTATATATACATAGTGAAAATTGGGGGCCCTAAAAAATTTGGGGCCCCAACTGATTACCTTAGTGACCTAATGGCCAAAACGGCCCAACATATGATTAACAAACATTTTAAATAAGGAATTTCAAAGTTTTGTTATATATGATGAACTTTTAATGAGTTGTTGCATATCCAAAACGTCATACGTACCATTTTAACCTACAAAACTTAGCATTAGTAGAAATTTTTCATGTTTATTTGAGGTAGCACTCTTCTAAAATTGATTGTATTTTGAGAGAATTTTTAAGGTTAAAACAATAAGGAATAATTTTTTTTTTTAAAAAAAGAATAAATAGAAAAAATGTTAGTATTGAATTCCTAAAATTTATGAAAATAAAAATAAAAATCTTTTATATTTATGCAACTCTTTTGGGGAGTAAAAGTTTTTGAACTTCTATAATTTGAGAACCACTAAGCATGAAGATTTTAAGAAATGTTGATTGAACTTTTTACACTTCATTAAAAAATTCTTTAATCGATAAAATTATCATTTACTATTTTCTTACAGTCATTATTTAATTACTTAGTAAAAACAAAATTTCACATAGCAAAAAAGGGACAAAGAAGCACAAGTAGGTTACTAAACAATTTAAATAAGAAACTTTAAGATACATGAGGTTAATGGACAATTTAAATAAGAAAAAACAAAGTTTAGTTGTATATGATGAACTTTTAATGAGTTATTGCAAGTCCAAAACGTCACAGGTATCATATTAACAAACACGATTTACAACGACACATTTTTTCATGTTTATTTGAGGTAGCAGATTTCTAAAATTGATTGTATTTTGAGAGAATTTTTTAAGATTAAAACAATAAGGAATAAAAGGTTCTAAACGGATAATAAGATCTCATTTGTTTCCATTAAGATCAAGAGGTGTGGAGTTGAATAAACATCTGAATATTAAGATGTGCATTAAGATATAGATGGCTAGAATACACATTTAAATATTAAGAATATGCATATGAAATTAAATATTAAATCAATAAATTGTTATAAAAAATCATTTCAACAAAAAAAAATATTTTAAATGTTTACATTTAATTAAAAAAATTAAACTGTATGATATGCAAATAAAAAATATTGTAACATAATATTTTTTAAGAAATTCAATATACACAACTTTTCATATGAAAATATATCAAGAATATGAAATATTTTATAAGAATAATATGATATCAAAAAGTTCAATAAGTATGATAGAGACTAGTCAAAAAATAATAAAGAAGGTTTCACATAATCCACGCCTAACATATATTCTAGCTAATAAGAAAGATTAAAAGATTTCTAATTTTTTTTCGATGGCCTTAATCCAATTCTCTAACTTGTGAACCTCGCGTCATCCATATTTTTTTGTAGCTGTCACTTTCACAAAATATACTAATAATTGTACTATATAATAGTTCTTTCCATCCAAGTCCATCTAATTTTTCCTTACATTCCTCGAAGCTAGGTCCCCAAAACTTTTCTTTCAGCTGAAACTAATTGAAGATTGGGATGTAGTTAGCCGAAACTATTGATGATTGGGATGTATAATTATTATGAGCCACATCATTTTTTTCACCAACTAGATTTTCAACTCCATCAGGTGTAGCTATATCTATAGTAGTAGTTACAAAAGAGACCATGACGGGGATACATACAACTTGTACTTCAACGATGAACTCTTGTTACAATAGGATCTTCAAAAATAATTGAACACAAAGCTATTAAATTAATGGCCCAAAACAAAATTTTAATATGAGACCTCAAATATATATACATAGTTGTTTTTAATCATCCCTACTAATTTTTCACTCAAAATCCTTGAGTTCCTGATAAACATTAATACACCCAAGAATATTAATCCCTTCGTTTAAAAAGAATAACCTAGTTTGACTTGGAATGGAGTTTGAGAAAAGAAAGTAGGCTTTTTAATCTAGTGGTTCTAAATTAAAATTATGTCCAATGTACCAAAATACCCTTTAATCTTGTGCCTTAAACATGCCACGTGGAAAGTTGAAGTTAAAGTATTGCCAAAAAAGGAAAGGGGTCATTCTTTTTGAAACAGACTAAAAAGGAAACCCACCCAGCCATTCTTTTTGAAATGGAGGGAGTATTACAACAAGAGTTCTTAACAAAAAGCAATACACCCAAAAAATGTTAATATAAGAAAATACTTGTAAAGATTATGAAAAGTATATTTTACACAAATCCCATAGTCTTAAGAGTTAATTACGTCTTATCCCTACTCTTTTGTAAATAAAAAAAATCCCTTAAATTTGGTAGAATCTGGATACATCCCAAAATGTCCAGATACATTGCGTCCCAGTTTCGAATACATCCCTCATCATCCTGATACATTGCGTCCTAGTTTCGAATACATCCCTCAACATCCTGATACATCGCATTTTGGTTTCGGATACATCACTCAACGTCCTGATACATCACATTTTGGTTTCGGATACATCACTCAACGTCCTGATACATAACGTACATTGTGATACATTTCCTAAAATGATGTATTTGACCGACACATCGTGTAAAGTGATGTATCCGACTAATACATCACACAAAGTAACGCCCCGCTACATAGCGTACATTTCAATACTGTAACATCTCACAAATTGAAAGAACTAGAAAGAGCCAGAATTAGAAAGAATGATTTTTGGAAATAATAAAAATCTGGAAAATTGGTTAAGTTAAGTTAAGTTAGAGTTTTTGGTCAATTCCAAACTACCATAACTCCTAGCTCAGGATGAGTTAGGTGTGTTTCCAGATATCATAGTAAATATCTTGGAATAATCTTTCCAAAGCCGCCGAGTTTGCGCGATTCCGAGTTTGTATGAGTGAGATATGCCCTTTGGAAGTTGGGCTGCTCAAATAAGGAAATGTCCAATCCGGATTTTTAAAGGGTGTTTTGGTCTTTTCCATACCCTATTATTTTAATTTGTTTTTGGTGAATTAATTAAGGGTCAAAACTGAATTGGTTCAGTTTAGGCAATTGGAGATTTATGCTAGGGTTTTTGAAGAAAGAACGCAGGAGGAGAAAAGAGGAGAAAGAGCAAAGTTCGTCGATTCATGGAGATTTTCATGTGGATTTCGTCAAGGGGTGATCCCTACAAGGTATGTGACTCTTTCATAGCGTTGGGTTCGTTCACCCACGCGCCAATCATGTTTA
Organism: Solanum gracilifrons; assembly: GCA_029582605.1. Taxonomy (NCBI): domain Eukaryota; kingdom Viridiplantae; phylum Streptophyta; class Magnoliopsida; order Solanales; family Solanaceae; genus Solanum; species Solanum gracilifrons. The sequence continues at coordinate 17,187 of JAJOOH010017812.1, forward strand.
TTTCATCGAAGTTTGTTCTAGAAATTTGAAAGTTGATGAATCTTGAATGGTGTTCTTGAATTTGTTTTCCGTTCTTGAATTGGGCTGAATTGAGAAGTTTATGAGATCTTTAAGTCGAGTTTTAGAGTTGTTTTGAGTTAGGTTCATGGGTGCATATGCTGGGTATCTGAATCTAAAGAAAAATTGAGAATAATAGTCGAGTTTAGGTGAATTGGGACTGGAATAGGGAAGAAGGAAAAAGTCGGGCGAATCTAAGTAGTGGGGCCGCGTCGCGGACCTGTCCTAAAATTTCACAAAAAGGTCTCCTCGCGTCGCGGAGCGGTCACGGACCGTTCTGCCTCAAAAAGTATTTTTGCAACCAAAATTTAATTACACCTCCTCGTCGCGCACCCATCCTCAGATAGTGTTTTTTGATCTTTTCTCATGTTTAGCTATTTAAAATCATTCCTAAACATCATGAGATCTTTCCTATCACAAATCACAATCCTTGAACCCATAATTCAATTCAAGAGAAGTTAAGAGTCAAGTCAAGAGAAGTTAAGAGTAAAGTACAGAGAAGTGAAAAGTCAAGTTAAGAGAAGTTCATAAAGTTTTCCAAAAGTCTTTTACAAATGTTTTAACTCTATTTTAAGACTTGAGTTTTGAGTTGAGTAAAGAGTAAAGTTTGAAGTGCATTTCTTCAAAAGAGTATATTGGGACTATGTATTCCCAAAGAGTAAATGTTTTCACATTTAAACAAGAAAGGAAACTGAGATTTTCAAAAGAGCCTTTGAGCTAGTTTTAAGTAAAGAGTAAGAGTAAAGTTCATTCTTCAAAGATTATTCGGGAACTAAGTATACCCAAGAGTTAAAAATGTTTTCACATTTGAGCAAGAAAGGAAACTGAGATTTCCAAGAGACCTTTTAAGCTAAGTTTTTGAGTAATTATCTCAAACCAAAGAAAGAGTTTTGTTTTTACAAAACATATGAGCTAAAGTATATTTTGGGAGTAGTATTGAGCACCGATATGGGGACGTGCTTGAGTTAAGATAACTCACGTCTCCATAAACTATGTAGCCATCGTGGGTTGTAAAGGACCATACTTTTTAGATGACTCCTTAAGATGCTTTTAGCATAAGCTAGTGGATCCACTAAGTTAAGCGTTGTATATGATGGCAAAGTATAGGACAATTCTGGCAGTGTGGGCAAGACGCTGTATCACCACTTAGGCTCATAGTGGTGGTTGTTGGTTAGAGAAACTCCCACAGAAACTATATTACTTTATTATATGAGTAAAGTTGAGTTTGTTATTGCATTTTCTTTAACGAACTAAGTTGTTTTCTACTATTTTAAATGCTTTGTATAATTGCACTATTATTGTTGTTTTACACTGCATTTTGAGTTGAGTTATTCAGGAGTTGAGTAAAGCCAAGGTAAGTGTTTTTTCTAGATTCTTTTCAAGCTTAAGTTATGTTTAGCATTCCAACTCGCATACTCGTACATTCAATGTACTGATGCCAGTTGGCTTGCATCATCTTATGATGCAGACGCAGGTAACCAGGATCAACATCCAGCGTCTCGTTGATAAGGTTGAGCACTCAGAGTCAGTTGGTGAGCCTCCTAGCTTTCCAGATGATCCTTTTTATTGCTTTCAATATTCTAGTTCATTAAGATGTCGTGGGTCTTGTCCCTATGTCCATCTTAGTTGTTTAGAGGATTCATAGACAGAGTTAGTGATGTTAGTTCATGAGTCTTTACTTTTCCTTTTCAGTTAAGTTGAGACTTGTGTTGCCACTTTGGCAGTGAATGTTATTATAATACATTCTAAGTTATATTTTGAGCAGTTCAGTTTACTTGTTTTAAAAGTATTTATCTTGAGTAACGTCTTTCGCTGAGTAAGTAAGCCAGGCCAAGGGTTCGCTTGGGGCCAACAGTGGTTCTCGAGTGTCGGCCACATCCAGGGTGTAGGCTCGAGGTGTGACAAACTTGGTATCAGAGCACAAAGTTCAAGACTTCTAGTGAGTCTATGAAGCCGTGTCTGTAGAGTCCTGGTTATCGGTGTGAAGCGCGCCACATCTATAATTAGGAGGTAGCAACGTTTAGGAATTCCTTCATTTCTTTTATACTCACTTCGTGTGATAGAGTGTATCTCTATAAAAGTCTCTTTCTAACTCGTGCTTACGCGTAACCGATTGTGAGTTGGACTATTTTGAGAGTGCTTTCATGGGGCGTTTCTTTCCCCGTGAGCTAAGAGAAGCAAAAAAATGGTTGCCGACATGAGGAACAGGATGAGTTTATTCGTTATTGGGTTGCCTCGTCTGTCAGTTAATGAAAGTAAGGCAACCATGCTAATAGGTTACATGGGCATAGAAAGGCTGATGATCCATGTGCAACAAGTTGAGAAGAACCAGCTGAAGGATAGAAAAGAGTTTAATAATAAAAGAGCTAAGACATCAAGGAATGAATTCGGGCAGCAAAAGAGTAATGTGAACCGGTCTTCTTTCCAACATAAGCAGAAAGGACCTGCTCTATCATCTGCTAGTGCACCTACACCAAGGAACAAATGTGAGTACAATAGTCAGGATTCTCAGAACTTCAGAGCTAGGCCTGCGCATTTGCAAGGTAGTAAGGTACAAAGGGGTACTAAGACTCCTGCATGTGCTAAGTGTGGTAGGAGCCACGCAGGGGAGTGTCGTGATGGCTCCACTGGTTGCTTCAAGTGTGGCTAGAACAATCATTTTATGAGAGAGTGTCATAAGAGCTGACAGAGTAATGGTAATGGGGGCATTAGAGCCCAGTCTTCTTCAGTTGCTCCACCAGATAGAGTTGCATCTAGATGAGCTACTTCAAGGGCATGTATAGAAGGAAACCGTTTTTATGCTATCACTAGTCGCCGAGAGCAAGAGGATACACCAGATGTTGTCATTAGTATGATCCACGTGTTCAATTTTGATGTTCTTCCTGAGCAACTTCTTGAGCCCTTCAGTGTTTCTACACCTGATGGTGAGTCTATTCTAGCAGAAAGTCTATGGGAGAGGGCCTAGGATTCATTCTCTCGAGCTGAACCCACGACGACCTAATAACCACCGGCTATCGATTAGTAGTCTTAGTTTTAAAATCTCTCTCTCGAGCAAGCCAAAAACACTAAGATGAAATCGTATTTGCAACTACAATCTCATTAAGTTCAAACACAACTACTAATCGAAATCACATTTAACCAATGAATAAACCAACAATAAATAACACCCAACAGTAAATTTAACCCATATTCACAAAATCACACCCCAAAATTAGGGTTTTAGCTAGACATGAAAAAGAGATTGAAATCGATACCAACAAGTGTTTCCATCGAATGGGTACGATGAATAAAGTCTTTGAACACGTCAAGGATGAAGATTCTTCGATACCTACTTCCAATTTCTTGGAATTGAAAATCTTCAAATCTTCAAGTTCAAGCACAATCTCTCCAAAAACTCTAAGAACTAAAACTGAAAATATTCCAAGTCTCCAAAATAATATTTCTCTCTAAAGTCTGATACTAAGCTAACAGTTTAAACAAGTATTTATAGTGTTTGAAAATTTGGGTTGCGGAGGATCACTCGGCGCAGTTAGTCGGGATCACCGACACACTCGTAGATCCGCCCTTTGGTCTGGTTTATCGCCTTTCTGCTTTTGCCTTCAGCATTCTTGCATTTTGAGGCATTGGGCTATATAGTGCTGCTTCGCGGAACTTCGCAGCAATGCGCCGACTGCTCTTTTTCATCGTAGACTTGACCTTCTCCTTCAGGGCTCAGCACACTGGAACATTCGGTGGGATTTAGGGCCTTTCGATGATACCCCTAATGGATTAGGCGATCCTCAGGGCATCCTTTCTCCGTTCTTTCAGCCGCTTTGTTCCTGTTTGCTTGATAAAGCTCATGCTTTGTCTCTCAATCCAAATACCTAAAACTTAAGGATTTACACCAGTTATTGAGACAAAATATGCATTTGAGGACACTAATTATATTAAAATATAGCCCTAAATGAGTCCAAATATTGGACTCATCAGGTCTTTCTAGTGTTGAGGACCAGTTAATGATTCTATCTCGACATCCAAAAGTGGTCAGACACCTCGGAAAGTGTAGGGTAGGGTTCTCACATTTTGTAGTAGCGGCTTATAGGCTAAGGTAGTTATGGTGATTCATCTAATTTATCACTACAATCTTTATATTAGAGACATTGTTATAATTTTGGAGACCCCGATAATATTTGTTGGTAGTGCTCTATTCATGGTCAGAGAGGATCCCAACCCTATTCTTCAGGCCATATTAAATCACCGACGCCTTATACTAGAGGTTGAGGTAGAGCTCTGACTAGTAGAGGTGGTCGTACTCCTAGTAGAGGTTTAGGTAGTAGTGTTACATTACAGAAGAGTGAGGGTAGAGGTACCACCTATGCTGGAGGTGGTAGAGGGGGTCGATGTCATGCATTTCTGGGGAGACCTTAGGCATAGGCTTCTAATGCAGTTATTACAGGTTTCGTCCCAGTCTATCATCGATATACATCTGTATTATTTGATCCAGGGTCTACTTTCTCTTATGTGTCTGCCTATTTTGCTACTAAGTTTGTTATGATGTGTTATAATATGTATGTTCCCATTCCTGTTTCTACACCCGTGGGTGAGCCCTTACTTGTGGATTGAGTGTATTGTTCCTATCTTGTTTCTTTGGAAGGGTATGCCACTTGGGTAGACTTGATCATTCTTTGTATGGTATACTTTTATTTCATCTTGAGTTTGGATGGGCTCTCTCTTTATCATGCTTATCTTGACTGTAATGCTAAGACTATGACCTTAAAAATGCCTGGTGTTTTTAGGGTTGAGTTTAAGGGTGTCAGTGGTTCTTACCCTAACAAGGTTATTTCTTTTATCTGTGCTCAAATATTGGTGGATATAGGGTATTTGTCCTACTTATCGTTTACCAAGGACATTAGTGTTGAGTCATCTTTCCAAGAGACCGTTTATATGGTTTAGGAGTTTCCAGATATGTTCCCTTCTACTCTTTCAGGTGTTCTCTTAATAGGGTTATTGATTTTTCTATTAACTTGGAGCCGGGCACTAAGCCCATTTCTATTCCTCCCTATCGCATGTCCCCATCTGAGTGAAAAAGTTGAAGGACCAGTTGCAGGACTTATTGAATAATGGGTTCATTTGTCCTAGTGTGTAACCTTGGGGTGCCCTAATATTGTTTGTAAAGAAGAAGGACAGGACTATAAGGATGTGTATTGACTACATGCAGTTGAACAAGGTCACGGTAAAGAACAAGTATCCTCTCCCATGTGTAGATGACTTATTTGACCAGTTTCAGGGAGAATCGTTGTTCTCTAAGATAGATTTGATCTTTGGTTACCATCATTTGAATATTAGAGAATCGGATGTCCCTAAGATAGCTTTTCGGACTCAGTATGGATATTATGAGTTCCTCGTGATGTATTTTAGGTTAACTAACGCCCCTACAATGTTCATGGAGTTAATGAACGGGGTGTTTCAACCTTACTTGGATTCATTTGTAATTTTATTCATTGATGATATCTTAGTGTACTATATGACTGAGGAGAACCATGTTCGATATTTGAGGATTGTGCTTCACTAGTTGAGGGAAGAGAAGTTGTATATAAAGTTCTAGAAGTGATAGTTTTGGTTTGATTCCGTGGCATTCTTATGATGTGGTTTCCAAAGAGGATATTAGCATAGATCTGGCAAAGATTGAGGCAGTTAGAGGCTGGACGAGACCTACTTATCCCATTGAGATTCATAGTTTTGTGGGATTGGCAGGCTACTAGAGATGGTTTGTTCAGAGTTCTCCACTTTTGCATCCCCTTTGACCAGATTGACTCGACATAGTGTGGGTTTTCAATGGTTCGATGAGTGTGAGGAGAGCTTTCAAAAGTTCAAGACTTTCTTAACTTCGACTCTTGTTTTGACTTTATCCGAGAAGGATGCGGACTCTACTATATATTGTGATGCTTCAAGGGTTGGTTTGGGTGGTGTTCCGAAGCAGAAGGTGAATGTGGTTGCATATGTTTCTAGGTAGTTGAAGACCCATGAGAAGAGCTACCCTACTTATTATTTGGAGTTTTCCGCAGTGGTCTTTTTGCTTAAGTTATGGCATCACTATTTGTACAAGGTACATTGTGAATTCTTCATTGATGATCAGAGTCTTTAGTACATGAGGGATATGAATTTGAGGCAACGTTGATGGCTCAGTGCCTAAAAGACTGCAAAATTACTATCCTATATCATCTAGTGAAGGCCAATATGGTGGTCGATGCTTTGAGTAGGAAGAATCCTAACATGGGGAGTCTTTCCATGTTCAGTATTGAGGAGATACCATTGGCTAGAGATGCTCAGAGATCAGACAACAATCTTTTCCAATTGCAGATTTTAGAGGAGAGTGTATCAAGGCTCAGTCTTTTTTGGTCGAGCCAATCTGTGAGCGATAGTTTGATGATGAGAAGTTATGTCTTATTTGAGAAAAGATTTTAAGGGGTAAGGCCAAGGAAAGAGGATGTCCTTGATGCTGATGGAGTATTGAGGATCGAAGGTAGGATTTTTGTGCCCAAGGTGGGTAAGTTAGTAAGATTGATTACAGATGAGGTCCATTGTTCTAGATACTCTCTTCATCTAGGAGCGACCAAGATGTATCACAATTTGAGTGAGAAAAACTGGTGGTGTGGTATGAAGAGGGACATTTATAAGTTTGTGTCTAGGTACTTGACTTGGTAACAGGTCAAGTGTGAGCATCAATAACCGAGAGGTGTTTCTCAAAGAATTCTTGTTCCTACTTGGAAGTGTAAACGTATTACAATGGACTTTGTTGCAGGTTTGCCTACCACCGTGGGTGGTTAAATACTATTTTAGTGGTTGTTGAAAAGTTGACCAAATACACCCATTTAATCCCAATTCATGTGAAGTACATGGCAGCGAAGTTAGCCAGACTGTACATTAATGAGATAGTTTAACTTCACGGAGTGCCATTTTCTATTATCTCTGAATGATGTGCGCTATTCCCTTCTCACTTCTGGAGGGTCTTATAACATGGTTGGTATTCAGTTAGACCTAAGTACAACTTTTCATCGTAAGACGAATGGATAGTCTTAGCGAATGATTCAAGTATTAAAAGACATACTTCGAGCATGTGTGACTGACTTTGGTTCTCATTGGGATCAACACTTTCCCTTAGCGAAGTTTGCCTACAATAACAGTTATCACTATAGTATTCAGATGGCCCATTTGAGGCGTTGTATTGTAGACAATGTAAATCTGCGATCTGTTGGTTTGATACAACTAGGATGAACTAATTAGATATAACTTGCTTAGAGATGCCATGTAGTAGGTCCGTATAATTCAGGGCAGGATGTTGATTACTAAGAGTCAATAGAAGAGCTGTGTAGATTGGAGGGTTCGAGCATTGGAGTTTATGATGGGTAATTAATGTTTGGCACAGAGTGTCACCTATGAAGGGTGTGATGAGGTTTAGGAAGGAAGACAAGCTTAACCCTCGATTCATTTGCCTTTTTGAGATTTTGACTTAGATTTGGGAGGTGGCCTATAGGTTGGCCTTACTACCTAGATTTTCAGTGGTACATCCTATTTTCCATGTCTCCATGCTTTAGAAGTACGTGCCAGATGAGTCCCATGTGCTTTCACTCGATTTAGTGGTATTGGGTCTAGGCTTATCTTCCGAGGAGATTCTATTTCTATATTGGATAGACATGTTTTGAAGCTTAGAACCAAGGAGATTGCTTTAGTGAAGGTGGAGTGAAAGCATTGTTCAGTTGGAGAGGTGACTTATGAGATGGAGTCCAATATGCATGCCAAATATCCTCAGCTTTTTGAAGCTTCAAGTACATTCTTTTACCTTATGTTCGAGGATGAACATGATTTTTAGTGGTTGATAATGTAATGAGATGAAAGGTAGTTTTTTGAAATTTTAATCAAATTACCATTTTACCCTTCCCAATAGTTACCCCGAGTCTTTATTATCAGTTGTTTGAGTTGGTTATGTTATTTGATTGAAAAGTTATGATTTTTGGAAGTTTTGAGTTTTTGGAAGGTCTTAAGTGGTTAAAAGTGGTATTTGGTAACAATAGGAGTTATGAGTCTAGAAATGGAATATTATCAGTTCCATTAACTTTGGAATATGGAATTTGGTCTAGGAGAGTTGAATGTTTCAGGTTCAGGAGTTTTTTTAGGATTTGAGGCTTTGAGTTGGAAGGTTAGGTGATTTTAGACTAAGGGTTGACTTTGATCAATATTCAGAATTTGAACCAGATTTCTGATGGTTTTAGTCAATTCAGGGAATGATTTTAGGACTTGGTTGATTTTTAGAAGTTTAAAGGGCAGTTTTGTCTTTTTGAACGTTAAATTAGTTTATTGTGACCTTCACGTATTTTAGATCAATGATACCTCTGATTCATGTTTCGATGGTTCCATTGAGTCTGGAACAACAAGTTTAGTTTGGGTAGTACATCTAGTTTGTGTTCTCGGGGTTCTAAACGAATCCAGAGGGTCCATTATGGAATTTTTATGCTTCAAGTGATGTTGTTGGTTTGTTGTATCTGGTGCACTATAACCTGTTCATCTTGATCACATAAGGGAAAATCCACGCGATCGCGAATGTATGTGTTTCTATGCATCTTGATCATGTGGATGGTTGTCAGGACCACATAATGTTAATTTTCTGATCATCGTGACCGTGTGGAGGGCTATCAAGATCACAATGGTCAAATTAAATGAGTTGACCATTTAAAACAACGCGATCATGAGACCTTGGTTATCACGATCGTGAGGAGAAAAAGTTGCCTAGAAAAATGTTTTCTTAAATCGTGATTCTTCCCTATTTTTCACCACTTTTGAGTCTTGGAAACCATTGGAAGGCGATTTCAAGTGTGGGAAATCTCTTGGGTAAGTCTTTATCAACCTAAATCTTCATTTCCTAATTATCATTTGTGGTTTTCAACATCAAATTAAGGATTTTCAATTTCAAGGTTTGGAAGATTCATAAGAACTTGGGTTTTAAGAGAAATGATGTTTTGTTATTGATTTAAAATATATTTTAAAATGATTTTTGTCGCGCCCCATTTTTCCTCAAAACGGATTTTCGGTGCACGACATAACAATTCTTTTGGGTTTGAGTGATTGAAGAGTCGGCACCTAACAAATTAAGGCGCGTTAGGGCACCTATCTAACCTAAGAAAATCTACCTAAAGGTAAAACGAACCAGAGATCGGGTAAGGGTTCAAATTACCTCGAGGGGAAGGTGTTAAGCATCCCTCGAGGTTCACAAATGTGGGTCCCGGCCATATCTCATGCAATTTATGTGGGGGTTACAAGTAGCAATTTAGGTCACTTCATTTATTGGTTATTTATATTAAACATGCTTACTAGGTGATAACTAACATTAAACAATTAAGATCACTTTATTTATTTATTATTTAAGCATGCGAACTAGGTGATATAATAAATGAAACATTAAATAAATATTAAGCAATTGATAAAGAGATAAGCAAGGAGACATAATATGCACAAATAGATATAAAAGATAAACCAATATTATTTATTAAGCTACCCCAAAACAATTATAATTAAAAACACATAAAGGAAAAAAAGGAAAAGAATACTCCGAAACCCACATACTTTACGGATCAGTGCTCGACTTTTATTTTTTTCGGTCAGCTTATACATTCGAACAGACAAAACCAATGTTTGTCATTTTAAGCTCGAGTCGATTGTCATCATCTCCGTAGGGCCTAACTACCTCTACCCCACTTTACACATGCATTTCGTCCTAAAAGGTGCCTAGCAGTGCTGTTTAACGTCCAAGAGGCATTGGACTACTGTTGGGATGGTTTTAGACAAAAATAAACATAAGCTCCTAATAGGCCCCGTAGACACCAAGTCAAACAAATAGGACGACCATTTAGCATGTAAATCTCATATTGACCTCTAGATCTTAATTAAACATGCTAGCAAACACAAACAAAGTGAAAGGTCTCATGCTTGAGTGTGTGCATATAAACAAGTATACAATCGGGCATTATAACAATATACTGGTTAATATTAATGGGGCAGAAAGTTATGACAGGTTGCAGATTTTATTAATATAGTAGAAAAGGTATCGCAGATGTAGAAAAATAGCAAATCAAATTATTAATGCAAAATATTTATTCTAAGGGGTAGCAGTTTAGTAGATGCAACAGTTAGTTATTTCGAGCATGATTTTATCAGGGCAGAATTTAAGATTAAAAACATGCAGGAGCAGATTTATTAACTTTATTTTAAGTAGCAAAAATAGTAATGTCACAGTTAACAGTGGGGCAGAAAATGTGCGAGGCTATTTTTGTTACAACTTTCAACATGCTGGAAAATCTAATTAATCTGATTAAATTTTAAGTAGTCCTATAGGCATAATTTCTACGGTGAGCTGCATTTATGCATTTTTGGATGGATTTTGTTGACATGCTGAAATATTGTCAGAACCTACATGCTGATACTCTAGCCTCTTGACATGTTTGACATTTATTGGGATCCTATAGGCATGATTCTAAGTGATTAACATACTAAAATAATAATATGCTGAAGCTATTAATAGACAAGGTTTATTAAAATTACTAAATGATTAGCACGCCAAAGTTATCAAAACTGATCGGTCAAACTTACCATTAACATGCTACAATTAATAGCTAAATACTCTAAACTGATTATTATACCAAAAAATATTAAAATCTGGTTAATTATGCTGATCAAATTACATGTTAGATCTATTTAAACTAATTAACATTAGTTTTATTAGTAAAATACTAGACATGATATCTACTCTTTGAATAACAATTAACTATCTACCGGCGATATTATTATTTATTTATTTCGTTTTAACTAGTGATCAACATTCAGATTACTGCTAAAAATATGTAGACAAGCCAAGTTCAAAATTGATTATTTGGAAACATTATTACAGACACTACAAGCATGATATCTATTTTTTGTGAGAAAACCGATTGATAAACAATTTGAAGATTTAGAACAAACTAAAACAAAAGACATAATCCTAACGATGCTTTATGCAAATTTATATATTTTTCTAACAAATAGTAGACTGACATGAGATCAATATAAATCATCATTTAATAAACAACCATTTTTTCCTAATTTTCTCTTGATTAGTTTAAAACATAGGAATTCAATAAATGTGCGAAAGTAAATAAACAATCTCCTATAGGCATGATTTCTAACACAAATAGATTGCGGTAAATTAACAGTTAGCACGTAAATCCCCTCCCCCCTTCAAAACGATCCACCAAGTTATATGATATATATATATAGAGAGTTAGAGTTAGTACAAGATTATTACCATAACAAAAAAAAAATGAAACAATACAAATATAAACAATAATAAAAGAAAAATCTCATCTGGGAACCCATTATAGGCGACTCTTCATGTCTTGAACTTTTAGATCAAGATCCTATTCAGAGAAAATACTGCCAAATACATATAAAAGCAAACATGCTTCCCTTTTATTCAAACACACAACGATAGTCAAAACAATGCAGAATGAAGATTAAACTAATGGAGGAACAACTAACCAATTAGAGCAAAAATATTTATCAGCAATGAAGTATTAGTAGCAATCCAATCGAAACAACAACACAACAAAGAAAACACTTTGAATGTTGCAAGAGACTAATTCTTTTTATGAACAAAGAATACTACTTTTTTTGGTGAGTTTTCTGATTGTTCAAGTGTGTAAGCATGAGTGTTCGAGTGAGATAAGAATGAGGGAAGAGTCTGACTTATATAGGGAGTGGGAGGAAACATATTAATGGAAAGGAAATAAATTAGGGATCAATTTAAACACTTTCCTTGTTAAGAAAGAAGACAAAACTTATTTTATTTTATTTTTACCAATTATAACCAAATACTAAATTTGCTTGATTTTTAAATAAGGTAAAGCAAATCAGCCAAATTCCCTATTTATATCAATTGTATAAAAGTTTACCATAAACTAAACATGTAAGAATCTTCCCTAATTTAAACTAAGGAAAGGGAGTCAATTAATAAACTTTCAATTTAGAATCACGCATCACAAACGGAAGTGAATATTTAAGGAAGAAGAATGAGATTACAGCTCAATGAAAATTTTATATACTGCAAAATTTTACCAAATTGACAAGTCAAAGATCTGGCAAGGAACAATTATGGCAATAGTATCAATCTAGTGAATCAATTAGGTGAAGAGGGGAATCAAATTACATTAAAATAAATCTTACAGCAAATCACGGTTAATACAGTAGAGTGTTAAGACAACATCATGACATGCTAGTAACTTAACAGTAGAGAATTGATTAGGACGCACAAGAGTTATACACATATAGGATCATGATAATCATGAATGCAACCTTCATATATACTTAATTGATTTTTTTTTAATGAACCCAAAAAGAGATAAAATTGAATCAGCCAAATTTCAAGTTTAACAAGAACATGCATAACAATTTCACTCTAAACAGATAAATAAGATTAAAATAAGCAGGACTCATACCTGGGATGGATCCTTGTCAAAATAGACCATTTTCACTCTTGATTGTATCATTAGAGTAGTGTTTTGTTGTTGTCGATCTCGTAGCCAATGACCAGAAATAGGAGAGAAAAGGGGAAGCAGGGCTGCCGGAGCTGCTGGTGGCCTGCTCGTCCTCGCTGGCTGGTTGAAGTTGTTGTTGGTGTTGCCGGTGGTCGCTTCGCCTAGCTACTGGTTTCTAATTGCTCGCTGGTGGTCCTCGCCAGAGCTGCTGCCTGTTGGCGGTGAAGCTTGCTGCTCTGTCGATCTCGCTGGAGAAGAGGAGAGGAAGAGAAAATGAAAGAAAAGATAGGGTTTGGTCTTTTTAGGAGTAAAAAGGAAAGTAAAGATTAATAAATCCGGACCATCGATTTAAAAAATATGAAGGGCTAGGATTCGATCTCGGAGTAAGGACGGTAGACATTAAAAGATGAAATCTTAAAATCAGATTGACTTGAGGATTGGAATGGCCAAAATTGAAATAAAATTGGCTGGAATTGCAATGAGAGGGTGATTATTATTGAAATAAAATTGAAATTGAATAGACTAGAATTGAAATGGATTAGAACAAAATAGGCTACAATTTAAATGATTTGGAAGGAAAATTAAGGATGTCTATCCAATTAATTATTTCGAATTTAACTATCGATAATTATAATAATGGAAAATAATTTAATACGATATTTTTTTATATAAAATATGCACACTAAAATACATAATTTGACAAAATCGATTAACATTTTAAACTCGAAATAAGTTTAAAAATATACATATATAATCGAATAGCACTTCCGAAATGGTTATAGGTCGGTCAAAATTGTCAACAATTTTCACTGTTGGTTTCCAAATGTTTTGGATTATGCATATTTGTATGAATTTCTAGATTTAAACCTCATTTTTGGAATTGGGTTCTTGGGTCGATTTGACCCCATTTTCAAAAACTCTTGATATGGGTTTTCTTAAATCTTAAATCTTATTGAGATCACTTATTTGAATAGATTGTGTTGAACTGAAGACTCGAAGAAAGAGGAAAGCTAAAGTTCTAGATTGATTATTTGATTAATTAAGGGAAGTGGACTTCTTGAGTTTTTGTTTAGTTTATTGAACCCTTAACGCCGTTGTGTGATTGTGAGTAAAGTGTAACACCTCATAAATTTGAAGTTGAGTTGGAAAGGGAAAAATGTTGAAATGTGTGTTGGTACAGTTTACGAGTCCATCTACGGTTTGTAGAAATCTCTACAGTTTGTAGAAGGAACTTGTGGAACTTGAGTTGGGTTTATGAAAATTATTAAGTCACTGAAGATAGTCGATCTACGGTTCTTAGAAATCTCTAAATAAACTGAATTAAGAAGGTATTGTGCGGGAGCTTAAATCATTTTGTAAACTGAAATTATGGGAATACCCATTAGTGTCTGAATATATATA
>JAJOOH010017813.1:0-39982 GCA_029582605.1 Solanum gracilifrons
TAACAAAAGGGTTGAAAGAGACATTTTTGTCATTTACCTATTTTATCCCGGGATAAGTTATCCCGGGATTACTATACCACCCTAGGTTAGGGATAACTTATCCCGGTACTAATTATTAATCCCGGGATAAGTTATCCCGAACTTGCCAACCAAACAACAAATATAGCGGTACTATAATTTAATCCCGGGACTATTTGGTATTATCCCTCACACCAAACGACCCCTAAAGGTGTGAGGTATTGAAACTTTTAAGTAGTGTGTGCTTGCACGACTCTCCAGATGTGGCAAACTCTTTTCATGTGAATTCAATTTTGATGTGTTCATTCTCTAGATTACATTTCACGTGAATTAAGATAAGTGCTCTATGTATTTAAATAGTGATTATGACATTAAAGATGTGAGTTATTGAACAACTTTTAAGTTTTGTGTCCTGCATGACTCGCCAGAAATGGAAGACTTCTTTCGCGTGAATTCAATAAGTGATGTGCCTATTCTCTAGATTATTTTTCTTATGAATTTAAATAGTGTTTGAGACCATGGGGTACTGAAAATTCTTAAATCACGTGTGCATGCACGACTCGCCAAATATGGTAGATTCTTTTCATGGGAATTTAGTTTTTGATGTGCCTATTCTCTAGATTTCCTTACACGTGAATTTAGTAAAGTGCTTTATAAATTTAAATCGTGATTGCGACATTAAAGGCGTGAGGTACTGAACAGTCGTGTGTGCCTACACGACTTGTCAAATGTGGCACACTGTTTTCCTATGAATTCAATTTTGGTGTGCCAATCCTAGATTCTTTTTGCGTGATTTTAGTTAAGTGATTTATGAATTCGAATAGTGATTGCGACCTAAGAAGTATTAGTGGGAGATGATTCAATGTGATTTAGGAATTTAAATAGTGATTACTCATTAAAGGCGTGAGGTACTTAACCATTCTTAATTCGTGTGTGTCTCCACAACACACTAGAGGTGTGAGCCTACACGTTTGCTTGATGTGTTATATTTTTTCACGTGAATTCAATTTTTGATGTGTACATTTCCTAATTTTTTGCACATGAATTTAGTTATGTGCTTTAGAAATTTAAATATTGATTGTGATATTAAATATGTGAGGTATGGAATGATTGTTAAGTTATGTGTGCCTGCACGACTTTCCAGATGTGGCAGATTCTTTTCGTGTGAATCCAATTTTTTATGGGTCCATTACCTAATTTTTTTTCAATTGAATTTAGTTAAGTGCTTTATGAATTTAAAGAGAGATTGCATCATTAAAGGTATAACGTATTGATTGATTCTTAAGTCACATGTGTCTGCACGACACACAAAACATGTAAGCTTGCACCACTCTCGAGATATGACGAAACTCTTTTCACGTGAATTAAGATGAAGTGCCTATTCTCTAAATTCTTGTCACGTGAATTTAATTTTTAATATGCTTATTCCCTAGATATTTTTTTTCACGTGAATTTAGATATGTCATTCAGGAATTTAAATAGTGATTGCACATTAAAGATGTGAGGTACTTAATCATTACTAACTCGTGTATGTTTGCATAACACACTAGACATGTAAGCTTGCACGTTTGTTTGATAGGTTATACTATTTTCACGTGATTTCAATTTCGATGTGTTCATTCCCTAGTTTTTTTTCATGTGAATTTAGTTATTTGCTTTAGGAGTTTAAATATTAATTGCGTCATTAAATGCGTGAGATATTGAATAAATGTTAAGTTGTGTGTGCCTGCACGACTTCTAGATGTGGCAGACTCTTTTAACGTGAATTCGATTTCTTATGTGCTTGTTCCCTAGATTTTTGTTCACATGAATTTAGTTAAGTGCTTTATGAATTTAAATAGTGGTTGCAACATTAAATGTGTAACATACTGAATGACTCTTAAATCACGTATCGCACGACACACTAGTCATGTGAGCTTGCACGACTCTCGAGGGATAACAAATTATTTTCACGTTCCTTAGATTCTTTTTCACGTGAAGTTAGTTATGTGATTTAGGAATTTAAATAGCGATTGTGCATTTTGTACAACACACTAGACACGTGAGCTTGTGCACTTGTTTGTTGTGTTATACTCCTTTCATGTGAATTCAATTTTTGATGTGTCCATTTCGTAGATTTTTTTCATGTGAATTTAATTATGTGTTTTAGAAATTTAAATATTGATTGAAATATTAAATGGGTGAGGTAGTGAACGACTGTTAAGTTTTGTGTGCCTGCACATTTTTCAGATGTTGCAGACTCTTTTCACGTGAATTTAAATTTTTATGTGCCCATTTCCTAGACTTTTTACATGTGAACTTAATTAAGTATTTTATGAATTTAAATAGTGATTGTGACTTTAAAGGCGTAACATATTGAATGACTCTTAAGTCGTGTGCCTTTATAATACACTAGTCAGGTGAGCTTGCACAACTCTAGAGATATAATAAACTTTTGTCACGTGAATTCAGATGACGTGCCTATTTCCTAAATCTTGTCACGAGAATTTAATTTTTGATATGCTCAATTCCTAGATTCATTTTTACGTGAATTTAGTTAAGTCCTCTATAAATGTAAACTTTTACCTTCTTAAATGTTTTATGTGAAAAGGAATTCAATTAAGTTCTGTCACTTCAATGATTTTCCAGTTTTGATCAATTTTAATAAGCAGTATCCTTTTGAATATTTTTTATTTCAAAATGTGGCTCTTTTAGTTTCGAAATTTACACACACATATATTAAGCTTCTACTCGTGGTTTGACGATAACAACAGACACACGAACTAAAATAGATTTAAAGATTACTTTCATAGTGGAGAAGGGAAAGCTTCTTATATAGGGCAATAGCCTGACTTATTTATATCAAAATAGATTGAATTTCAAAGCACACCACCCTTCTTTACTTTACAACAACCTCCACCCAATGTGCTTTAAGAGGTTAACTAAAAAACTCTCATAGTTATGTGATTTTGGAATTTAAATATTGATTGGGATATTAAATGTGTGAGGTACTGAACGACTGTTAAGTTGTGTGTATCTGCACGACTTTTTAGATGTGGCACACTCTTGTCACGTGAATTCAATTCTTTATGTGTCCATTCTCAAGAAATTTTTTTCACGTGAATTTAGTTATGTGCTTTAAAAATGTAAATATTGAGTATGATATTAAATGTATGAGGTATTGAATGTGTGTTAAGTTGTGTGTGTATGCACGACCTTCCAGATGTGGCAGACTCTTTTAACGTAAATTTTATTTTTTATGTGCTTGTTTCCTAGATTTTTTTTCACGTAAATTTAGTTAAGTTCTTTATGAATTTAAATAGTGATTGCAACATTAAATGTGTAACATACCGAATGACTCTTAAGTCACGTGTGTCGCATGACATACTAGTCACGTGAGCCTGCACGACTCTCGAGAGATAACAAATTCTTTTCACGTTCCTTGGATTCTTTTTTCAGAGGAAGTTAGTTGTGTGATTTAGGAATTTAAATAGTGATTGTGCATTAAAGGCGTGATGTACTTAACAATTCTTAACTTGTGTGTGTTTGTACAACACACTTGACACGTGAGTCTGCACGTTTGTTTGATGTGTTATACTCCTTTCACGTGAATTCAATTTTTAATGTGCCTATTTCCTAGATTTTTTATGTGAATTTAGTTATGTGCTTTAGAAATTTAAATATTGATTGTGATTTTAAATGCGTGAGGTAGTGAATGACTGTTAAGTTTTGTGTGCCTGCACGATTTATCAGACGTGACAAACTCTTTTCACGTGAATTTAATCTTTTATGTGCACATTTCTTAGATTTTTTTCATGTGTATTTAATTAAGTGCTCTATAAATTTAAATTTTGATTGCGACATTAAAGGTGTAACATACTGATTGACTCTTAAGTCACGTGTACCTGCACGACACACTAGTCATGTGAGCTTGCACAATTCTTGAGATATAATAAACTCTTGTCACGTGAATTTAATTTTCGATATGCTTATTTTCTAGATTCATTTTCACGTGAATTAAGTTAAGTCCTCTATAAATGTTTACTTTTACTTTCTTAAACTTTTTATGTGAAAAAAAGTCCAATTAAGTTCTGGCACTCTAATGATTTCTTCGTTTTGATAAACTTCTTTAAAAAGTATCCTTTTAAATATATTTTTTATTTTAAAGTGTGGCTCTTTTGGCTTCGAAATCTACACACACATATATTAAGCTTCTACTCTTAGTTTGGCGATAGCGACAGACACAAGAACAGCTTGCCTAAAGCCCTGATCTGCTGGAAACACTTTTTATGCTGGCTTGAGATGCTACTACTTGAAATGCTTTAAAAGTAGTAGGACTATAAAAACACTCTCCATTTCGTAATAGAAGAAAGCGTAGAAAAGAAAGGTTTTGATTCGACCCCTCGCTGTCGCCTTTGGCTCGAGCTACTTTTGCTTTCCGGGTCAGGACAACAGATAGCTTGCTGCCCAAGTCTACCTCCCAAAAGCGAGCCATCTCTTACTTCCTCAAGATTATTGTCACATAGGAAAGGGGAAAATTGTTTAGATAGGGTGATATCCTGACTTCTTTCTATCAAAATAAATCGAATTCGAAAGCGTACCACTCTTCTTTACTTTACAATCAGCCTCCGACCCAAGGTGTTTTTAGAGGTTAACTAAAGAAATCTTACAGTTATGTGCTTTAGAATTTAAATATTGATTGCTATATTAAATGCATGAGGTAATAAATGAGTGTTAAGTTGTGTGTGTCTTCACGACTTTCTAGATGTGACACATTCTTTTCATGTGAATTTAATTTTTTATGTGTTCATTCCCTATATTTTTTCACGTGCATTGTTAAGTACTTCACGTCTTTAATACACAATCACTATTTAAATTCCTAAATCACATAATTAACTTCACGTGAAAAAGAATCCAAGGAACGTGAAAAGAATTTGTTATCTCTCGAGATTCGTGCAGGCTCACATGACTAGTATATCGTGCGGCACACGTGACTTAACTGTCATTCAGCCTATTACTCATTTAATGTTGCAACCATTATTGAAATTCATAAAGCAGTTAACTAAATTCACGTGAAAAAAATCTAAGGAACAAGTACTTAAAAAATCAAATTCATGTGAAAAAAGTTTGTCACATCTGAAAAGTCGTGCAGGCACACACAACTTAACAGTCATTTAGTACCTCACGCATTTAACATTGTCTATCAATATTTAAATTCATAAAGCACAAAACTAAACACACGTGAAAAAATCTAGGGAATGGACACATCAAAAATTGAAATCACGTGAAAAGAGTATAACTTATCAAACAAAAGTGCAGACTTACATGTCTAGTGTGTTATGCAGACACACGCGAATTAGTAATGGTTAAGTACCTCACATCTCTATTGTGCAATCGCAATTTAAATTACTAAATCACATAATTGATTTCACGTGAAAAAATCTAGGGAATGAGCATATTAAAAATTAAATTCATGTGACAAAAATTCAAGGAATAGGCACTTCATTTATATTCATGTGAAAAAAGTTTGTCACATCTTGAGAATCGTCCAGGCTCACATGTCTAGTGTGTGATGTGTCGTGTAGGCACACGTGACTTAGGAGTATCAATATGTTACGACTTTAATGTTGCAATCACCATTTAAATTCAGAAATCACTTAAGTTAGTTATGTGGTGGATGAATTTAAATAGTGATTGTGCATTAAAGGTGTGAGCATGTGAGGTACTTAACAATTCTTAACTCGCATGTGTTTGTTCAACACACTAGACACGTGAGCCTACACATTTGTTTGATGTGTTATACTCTTTCACGTGAATTCAATTTTTGATGTGTCCATTTTCTAGATTTCTTTTCATTGAATTTAGTTATGTGCTTTAGAAATTTAACTATTGATTACGATATTAAATGCGTGAGATAGTGAATGACTTTTAAGTTTGTGTGCCTACACGACCTTCTAGAAGTGGCACTCTTTTCATATAAATTTAATTTTTTATGTTCCAATTTTCTAGATTTTTTTCATGTGAATTTAGCTCAGTGCTTTATGAATTTAAATAATGAATGTTACATTAAAGGCATGAGATACCGAATGACTCTTAAGTCATGTGTGCCTGTAGTGGCGGAGCCAGAAATTTTATTAAGGATGTTCAAAATTTAAAGAGTATGGGTGTACAAATTTTTTTATTACTAATGAGTGGGTGCATCTAGATTTAAAATTAAATTACATATCATTTAACTATATCATATAAAAATTTATAATTATAAAACTATTAATTGTATAAATCAAAACTAACCGAGAAAATTCAACAAAAAAAGTTTTAATTACTACTCCCTCGTTCGTCTTTACTTGTCTGTTTGACTTGACACTCTTAATAAGCAATAAATAGAAGGATAATTTAATTATATTATTTGATTATATTATCAGTTATTTAAATATGGAGAAGTAAATAGTATTTAATAGTAGGAATAAAATAAATACAATATAATAAATTATATCTTATTTTATAAATTAAACAAAAAAATTGAATAACTATCTTTATTAACTAGACAAGTGAAGAAATTTAATTATATAAAGAAATAAATTTGATCAATCAGTAATTTTTTTAAAGAAATAAAAAATTTGGAATGTGTATCATTTTATAAGTTGATTTCGTTGTAAAAAATATATTTAATGGTCTTGGATAAAGAACTAGTTATGAACTTGAACATGCGGTTAGGCAATTATTTCTATTTATTTTCCATATTTTTTATATAAACTTAGAAAAAGTTGTTCTAAAATTGATCAACAAGAATCGAATCGTAGACGTTGGACACTAGATTAAACACACTTACCGCTAAACTAACAACCTTTGTTGTACAAAAGTGTGTGCATTTATTTATATAAGGCAATAACACATTTATTACCTATACATGCGATCTAATTTTTCGATGACGGGCTGTAGCTCCGCCCCTGCGTGCCTGTTGTACACACTAGTCATGCGAGCTTGCACAACTCTCGAGTTATAATAAACTCTTTTCACGTGAACTCAAATGAAGTGTCATTTCCTAAAAATCGTCACAAGAATTTAATTTTTGATATGCTCGTTTCCTAGATTCATTTTCACATGAATCCAGTTAAGTCCTATATAAATGTTTACTTTTACCTTCTTAAATTTTTTATGTGAAAAATAATTCAATTAAGTTCTGGCACCCCAATGATTTTACTGTTTGATCAACTTCTATAAACAATATTCGTTTGAGAACATTTTTTATTTTAAAATGTGACTCTTTTGGCTACGAAATTTATTCACATATATTAAGATTCTACTCTTAGTTTGACAATAGTGACAAACACAAGAACTGAAATAGATTTAAAAATCACTTTCATCAAGGAGAGGGGAAAGTTGCTTTGACAGGGCAATAGCCTGACTTCTTTCTATCAAAATAAATTGAATTCAAAAGCGCACCACCCTTCTTTACTTTACAACCAGCCTCAGATCCAAGGTGCTTTTAGAGGTTAACTATAAAACTCTTATAGTTACGTGTTTTAGGAACATAAATATTGATTACGATATTAAAGGTGTGAGGTACTTAATGACTGTTATGTTGTGTGTGTCAAACACTCAATTTTGACCCTCCCCGGTAATAATTAATTTCCGAGCTCCTTGATTTTCAAACGATTTAAAATAATTTACTTTGTAAAATTCAAAATATTTTTTCAAGTTAGTTTTTAAATAGTTTTGTCACCTTTTTATAATTTTAAATAATATATGTATACTTTTGAATTTTATAAATATTCAAAAATCGTCAAAAAAGATTTTGTTTAATTAAATATTTGGTTAGTTTGCTTAGTTATTTAATAGTTTATAATTTGGAGTTAATTAGTGTTTGATAAAATTTTATTTTATATATAATCTGATTAATTATTATATTTCGTGAAAGATAAGAAGCTCCTTAATTAATTATATTAATTTGTCTTATTTAAGTTTAGTCGAATTTGCTAAATTAAACTCGATGTGGCTAATTTCTTAAATTCAAAAGAGCAATTGTTGGGCCCTTTTCTTTAATTTTTAGCCGACCCATCTCCTATTCCCAGCCCATGCTTTCTATTCCAAAACCCCTGTGACTCAACTCCAATTCCCACCCCTTTTTCCCTATAACACAGCCCACCATTTTACAATCCTTTTCAATTCCCAACCCAGCCCATTCCTTAAAACCGACCCGACCCGACCCAATTCCCCTATTAATCAAAGAAACCCAGAACTTTCATTAGCAGCAGTACACGATTCTCCAACATCAACGAGTAAAGCGACATACAGCGGACGACGACAAATTCCAGCAGTCTAATGTCTCACTCCACGTAGCAGTCGTAAAAGCACCTGCAAATTCGTCTTTGCCAGCGCGAGATGAGGCCACGTAGCACAAGAGGGACATTGGAATTGATCCAGCTGGCTGTCTCCCTTTCCTTTTTCGGAATTGGTCGAAATTGCAAGAAAAAAAGGTGTTTGTCCAAATTTGTGAAAGATTTTCGATTTTGAATTTGGAATGGGCCTTGAACCCGAATTTTTTCGTCCCTTCCGCCCCCCACCCCCCAATTTTTCCGAACCCTATTTCCCTTCTATATAATTTCTTTTATTCATGGTTGAAATGGGAGATTTTTTTAGTTGGGAATTTGGTGTTAGAGAAAATAGTTGGAGGAGATTTTGGTAGAATCAGTTGCAAATTGAGAGAAAATACAGGGGATTATTTGAGAATAGCTCTCAGAGGCAGAGAGTCCGAGAGTTTCAAGCTCTGCTCGAGCCTTTGTCCATTTTCTCTGTTCACGTAAGTTCACTGAATTATCGTGTGGTGGAAGAGTTCGTCCTTGTTCATTTGTAGTCCGGTCTGCTGCTGCAAAAGAGGTAAACTCCGACCACTTCTAAGTTTTTGTTGTCCTTTTATAATTTGATCTTAGACGTATTAGCTTGGTTGGATTCTCGCTTCGTTCGTTTTGAAGAGCATTTGTGTTTGCTTGCCTCTAGTTGCTACATTGAGTGATTAGTGGCATGTTATTTCTCTCCCTTTGTTCTGTTGGAAATTCTGGAGTCACGAATGGCGACTGACCTGTTTTGTTTCAGTTCGAAGGAGGAGAGAACCCCCATATTCTTATATGTTGTCATTAATCTAAGTGTATTCATAGATCTTTTTGCATGTTTAGTACTTTAAATCGTCTTCTTGAATATGTGTTAGCATAACTTGCTTTCTTCCTCATAAAAGTGTTCTTGTTTGTCATGTGAAGGTGATTATTGTATGTGTAAGTTGTGATAGTTATAATAGTTACTGATTTAGTCATATGATTGTTTCTTTAATTAATGTGTTAAGTAAAGGATTTTTCATTCTCATATCTATTTGGAATACGTGTGATCTCCATTTTCTATCCCTAATAAATTTGATAAGTGGTAAAAATATTAGTGTCAGTCTGAATTTACGAATGAAATGAGTTCTGTCCTTTTCCTTTTGTGTCACTTCTTTCTTTGTGATTTTCACGTGTTAAGCACAAAGTTCGAGGTTAATGTTTTGAGTTCCTTTATCGCTTGTCAACCTGTTTATCCCTGTTTCATTCAAAAATGGTTATCTTATTCATTTTTCCTTTAATTATGAGCTGAAATTATTTCTTAATTCAGGAGTTTTCCCGGTAGTTTGTTGATTTCCTTGAAGTTAAATCGTGAAGGTTGAGAATTATGTTTAGATTTGTTTAAATGGTAGTTCTCCGTCATAAGCCTCTTATGCTACTGTGAATTTCTATTTGGCAATTAATTCATTTAAGTTCATTGTTGACATTTTTCTTGACCCCCCATTTAGTTGATATTAATCCCTTTATTTGTTTATTAGTTAAGAAGTTTTGTTAATTGAGCATGCACATCCCAATTTCAATTAGTTGCCTTGGTCAATCATTTCTTTGAATACATGATTATCATCCTATGTTAAGAAGTTCCTTGGCTTATAGCCACGTTTCTTGTCTTCATGTTGTATTGTGTGTTTGCCTTCCTTATGAATTAATTATTGGACCGTGTGTGTGCCGAGATTTGTATTTCTTTTCTAACTGGGCCACGGAGGCCCAATTCTATTTTATTCGAGTCAGTCGGCCCTTAAATCGATGAACAACTCCCGGAGTTGAAAAAGCATATAGTAAATCGCAAAGATTGAAAAAAGATTGGGCCAAGGGCCCACTCTTAATTCCCAAAATTGTATTTTGTTACTTTTGGGATTAAGCCCACTTATCTATTATCTTGCTAGAATTTAGGACAGGTGAAAAAATTCAAATAATATTTTATTTTATGTTACTTTAGTACAGGTGCAAATGACTCAAATGGGCCCAAATACTGGCCCAAGCGGACAGAAAAACCAGATTTGGGCCCAAATCTCTTTCCCTCCTTTCTTTATTGTGTTTTTTACTCGTTATTATCTAGTATTAATCTTAAAGTTAAAAATTTCAAATTCCCAAAAGACATTCATTCTGAATTAATCACTTAACCAAATTATTCGTCTTTCACTTGACTTAAAAATGAATAAATAAATAAATAGGCTTACAAAATACTTCACTAAAATAATATTTCAATACTTTTCTATTTCTCCCTTAAAATGGTCCTAACTATAAAATAAGTTCAATTTGGCAATTCAAGTTAAGTCAAATTTTTAGCCAAATTTCGGGTGCTTTCAAACCCTTTCCGAAATGCTAATAAGAACTCCGAACCCCCCTTAAGTTTTCATTAGATTTCTATTTTAGTTTTATAAAAATGATAGTTTTCTTAATTTTACATAAAAATTAAGTGGTGGCTCCAAAACCAATCTAAACATATTTTTTAATAAAAACCGAATGGCGACTTTATTGAGGATTTGAATGGTTCCAACCTTATGATTATTTATTTGAATATGTGTTTAACTGTTTACTTGTTTAAATTATCGTATCTTATATTAATTGTGACATTCATGGCATCTGATTCCGCCAAACGGCAGATAGATTGCATTACAAAAAAAGGTGATTGTGTGGCTTACCACGGCTATCCTTCAGAAAAAACACAAGTTGAATTCTTTGAAAGTGATAAATGAATAGTTGGCTTGTGGTGATCCAACGTTATTAACTAGAGTAGAGTGAAACCAAATCAAAATCTAAGCATTAGCCTAGTAGGGCTTAATACCTAAGGCGTATTAAGTCCATTAGTAAAAGCGCCAAAAATCGTGTCCAAGGTCCATGACCTAACGTCATATCATATTATTTGACATTTGAAAGATATTTGTGTGGAAACCTGATTGTTGCCTATTTGGGGGAGAGAATCTTCACCGTGTTTTATTTTGTAGGTATGGATCGATTTCCCAAATTCGACATGGTAGTGGAATTCCCAGTTTTGCTCAAGTTATGGTATAACGACCTCAGTGTGGTTTACAAAAGGGCCCTCAACAAATATATAGGAGCCCTAACAGAACTTATCAATATGGTTGGGTGGCCCGAGCTGATTAAAGTTCTCACAGATTATTGGGACAATGAGAAAATGGTGTTCCGATTTGAAACCACCCCAAAAATTGAGGAAATTTGGAACGGAATAGACACAGTTAGTACAGGGATTGAAAGAAGAGTGAGAAAACAGAAAAACATTTTACTCCCTAACAAGCCTACATCGTTACTTTCAGGGATGTAATCTCCTCCTCCAATGGTGGATAATGAGTCACTTGGTGAAGAGACACGGAACTCAGGAACTTCATACCCTCGATGAACATAATGCTCTTAAGAGTTTGAACGACATGTTGTTCTAGAAAAAAGGAGAACCAGAGAAAGATGGGCTCAAATTTTCTCTGAGTTGAGAGAATAAGATATCCAGTAGATGTTCGACCGTTTCATCTCAAAAGACGTCATAGTGCGGGGTGATAGGCAACTTGTGCTTCCTCTACCAGGTATCTGAGGTATCCGCCTGTATGCACCAATCCGGGTCCTGAGGCAGTTCGCAAGAAGATAAGCTACATCTCCAAACGCATACTACCATGTTTATGTGTTCGACATCGGGGATGATAGAGTGCATGCATCTTCGGAGATGCTGAGAGAATGGAAAAACGCAGTCCGAATGAAAAAAAGCACTATCGCTGCAGGTCGATTTAATGTTGGGTACGATGAAACCTACAAATCTTGGTTGAAAGGCTATATACAAGGTATCCCCTTCTTAGTTCTGAACATTTACCGCAGTGTGGAGGACAAAGACTCCAAAGCTTTGATAGAACTAAAAGAGGTAAGAAGAGAATCCCAGGAAATGCACTAAGAATTTCTCCGAAAGCAAGAGGAGGATAAGTACGCCCTCGAGAGTGTAACTCAAAAATCAGAAAGCTTGAGAAACGATTTGGGAGAGCTCAACTTATGGATTGTAGATAAGAAAAGCGGAATGTGTCTCGAAGACTGGGAATAGAAAGACCGTCGAACCGAATGATACTTGCTAATGATTCAATATAAGCTTCAACATCTCATGGCACAAATCAAGAAGAGCAGATCAGAGGCTGGGCCATCGGCAACATCTTAGCGAATTTCGCCCCTGCGTGGGTATTTCTATATGTACTTATTGTTATTTGCCACCGCGTGGGCTTGCCTTTCTTGTATTTTGGTACTCTTTTCAAATGACCCTTGCATGGACCTTTCCTTTGTGTTTCCCATTTATTCCCTACTTCCCCTGCTTATTTTCACTTTTTTGAACATCATTTTCTGTGCGAAATTTGCTTTGGGGTAACAAAATGGTTTAATTCTACACATACATCTTACAAATATGTTAGGTCTACCCTTAGCACAAAAGGGACCCCTACTTGTTTAGGATGCGCGATATACGCTTGTGTGCTTTAACTGTTATGTGGTACGTTACTTTGAATGAGAACATTTTTAACCCACTCCCTGTCAAAAAAGATTCGGAAAAAAATCCCTACAATACCAAATACAAGTCACTACCAAATGTCCGACCAAAATTCCAGGAGTCTTGATTTTCTCAACCAGAAATAAAATCCTACTACCAAATCCTAAAACATTACTCTATCATCTCAGGAAAGCTAAAAATTGCTGCTAGGATGGAAAAAGGCAAGAATGTCGAGGTGGAGACGACTCAAGAGAATTTAAGGATGAAACTGCGCCGATTCAAACAAGAGATTCGAAAGATGGGAGAAAGATGGCAAGGTATGCTATCATGAACGAGGAGACGGTTGCTATGCGAAAGGAACATGATGTCTTCAACAAAGATATAACCATGAGGCTTCAGAAGATACGCGGAAAATGTTTTTTCTTCAATCAAGAAGCCAATAGTGGTCCCGAAGACACTCACCCTGGAGCTACTGAAGAAGATACCGATGGGGAAATCATCTATATGTCTCCCTTCTTGGGACGTCTGAAAGGAGGAGACAAAAAAATCACTCTCCCAGCTTATAAGAGGACACATAGCGTGGGGGTAAGAGTCGTGCCGTGTGCTCTCATTTACGAGCACCTTAAGGTTTCACGCATGCTGAAGCCTCTCAAAGGAACCACTTATCGGTTTGGGAATGAAAACTCTCAAAAGATATGTGCCTACCACCCGAACAAAAAATGACACACTATAGAAGAATATGTGGAGCTTAAGGCAGCAATCCGCAACCTGATCAACGTTGGAGAGATCCCGTATACGTGGGGAGAGAACACCGTCCTTACCTGTGACCAATCAGAGCCTAGTACGTCGATCACTAAGCACACTTTATTCTATTGTCACTACTTCACGGTTTTTAAGAAAACATTGTTGGATATCTACAGTTAGTTGGTTCAAAAAGGGGTCTTGGCCTCTATCATAAAGGATGGTGAAGCAATCAATCCCGTTGGGATTGAAATCTGGAAACCCTGTCTTTATCATGACGCCATAGATCACAACATTGGAAAATGCCTCGGGTTTCGCTATGACGTGGAATCCCTCATCAACATGGGAAAGAGTCAAGTTGAGTTTACTCCCCGTGATTAATGCAGCAGTAAGAAGAAGAATCTTTGATGAAGAGCACCATCTATCTTTTAGGAGCTTTATTGAATGTTTTTTCCACTTTCCTTGTAATCGCCAGAAATGAATGAATGAAAATGAAAATTTCCTTTGTATTCGAACTACGTTCGACCTGAATTCTCCTTGGGAGATACATAGGCAACCCTTCAAGGCCCGGCCCTTATCTTTTTAAAAAATTTCTTTTCCCCCATTTCGTTCTACAAGGAAATATTCAATTCACATCAACAGATGCCGAGAGTTGCAGCAAGAAGACCCTAACTCAATGCAATTTAAACTTTCTGAGTCACTAGCCTATAAAATTAAACGAGCAAATTCCTATTTGTTCAAAAAATCCCCATTATTCGTGGGTTAGCATGTCCTTAAACAAAGCAACTCTTATGTGTTTATATGCCCTCTATGTGATATTTTGCATTATTTGTCTTGAATCAAAACTAACAGATTTGCCTTTGAGTTGTTTTCCTCTACAGGTAGTTAGAACTGATCTGTGTTGATAAGCTAGCTGAACACCCCTATTTTACAAGATCAAAATGGCCTACAGATTCCTTCCCCAGTCAAAGTTCTCAAAAGGGCAAGTCGACAATGGGTGATAACAATGAAGAGATCTTCCTTACCGATGTTGTCGTGGCTCAGCCCGTTATTGCTGATCAGAACGAACTAATTATGCAGTTGATGTAGCAGATCACCGAAACGAGGGTTGAAATGCAGAAAAGGCAAGATATGCCTAATCCGGGTTTTGCTTTCAATGCTCCAGCAGATAGAAGGCCTCCACTTCACTTTTCTCTTTTAAACGCAGAACAACCCCGAATCCCATCCTTCGATCCCGCTCAGAATCCCTTAATCATCGACCTAACAGCCCAAAATCCCCATTATGCCTCCGCCTCTTATCAGACACCACCCCCTCCTCAAAATACCAACCTCCAAGTGTCACTTCCTCCCCAAATTGCCAACCTCCAAACTGGTCCACCCCCTCAAAACCAAAACATTAACAACCCGCAAGTTTCCCTCCGTCACCAAAATCAACATACCAACCCCCAGACATTCCCCCAAAACTACCAAGCCACTCAAAATGTCCAAAGTCCCTCCATTGCTCCACCCCTACCTCAAAAAGCCACTTTCAAAATCCTGATCCCCAAAGAGCATGACGCTAATGGTTTTGAGCTCGACCACTATGAGGAGCGAGAGAGAGAGTGGAGATCAAAGGATGAGGCCGCCAGCTGGATATGAAGGAAGAGATCTGAAAGGCCATGAAAGAGTTGCAGTGTATTTCTGAAGTCGCCTATTTGAGTTATGAGGATTTAAGCATTCATCCGAATTTGGACCTCTCGGAAGGGTCCAAAGTGCCAAAGTTTGATGTTTTCGGAGGAATAGGGAACCCCTTAGCACACCTGAGGGCCTACTGTGACCAGCTCGTGGGAATTGGAAGAGATGAAGCTTTACTGATGTGGTTTTTCAGCCGAAGTCTGAGTGGAGAGGCTCTGAAATGATTTACATCTCATGAAACAAGATAGTGGCCTAGCTAGAATGCTTTGGCTAAGGACTTTATCGAACGATTCGCCTACAATGTGGAGATCGTTCCTGATCGTTATTCCTTGGAAAAAATGAAGCAGAAATCAAATGAAAGCTACAGAGCATTCACATACAGATGGATAAATTAGGCAGCTAGAGTTCGACCTCCTATGTTTGAGAAAGAAATTGTTGAAGTATTTGTGCGGGTTCTAAAGCCTGAATATTATGATAGAATCATATTGCTAATTGGAGCAAAGTTTGCTGAGATAGTCAAAGTAGGTGAGACTATCGAAGACGGATTAAGAACCGAGAAGATTGCCCGTGTTGCTACCTCGCCCGAATCCTCGGGTTAATTGAAGAAGAAAAGAGAAGATGTGTCTTCTATCTCTTATGAGGGGAAGAAGACCCCAAGGAAATTCTTATCATACCAGAGTTCGTTCCCGGCTTGTTATGCGCAGGTTGATTACCAAAATACCCCTCCCCAGTTACCAAATTACCAATCCCCCCAGTTATCAAAATGCCCCCCATCCTAGCAACCAAACTCCCCCTCCTATCAACCAAACTCCCCTTCCAGTTTACTAAACTCCATCTCATCAGTATCGAAATGTCACCCCCAATTGTGCCAACGTTCAGACAAATTACCAAACGTCTCCCCCAATGTACTAAACTGCAGATCCATTTTACCAAAATACCCCATCGAACTACCAGGCTCCACAATCAAATTACCAAACCAACTCATACCCCAGATATCAATCCCCGCGTCAAAACGCTCCAAATTATCGTTAAATGCCTCATCCGCAACAAGGCAATTACGATCCCCCCATCCTAATTTTTAGAAGAAGTCTGCTAGAATTTTAATTCCGCTCATTGAAAGCCAAACTAAGCTGTTCGAGAGATTAACTACAGCATGATATATTCATTCAGTGGTGCCCAAGCCGATTGACACTAGCTCAAAGTTTTACAGACCTGATCAGAGGTGCGCATATCACTCAAATAGTGTTGGACATGATATCGAAGACTATATCAACCTGAAGCATAAGATCCAAGACCTGATCGACCAAAACGTGGTCTCTCTTCAGACAGTAGCGCCCAATGTCAATAGTAATTATTTGCCAAATCATGGAGGCGTCACTATCAATATGATAGAGACAGATGATGATTAATGCGTGACAAAGGCAATAGTTCTGATCGATCCTGATGAACTGGAAAAAAGGTTGTAGCCTCGTTGAGCATTAGAGAGAAGAAATAGTTTGTGATTCTGACACCTGAGAAGATTGTTGCCTTGGTGCCAAGGGAAATTCTTAACCGACTAAATTTTGTGAGTGAAACGGCTGTTACCCAGGGTATGACCATATCCGGCAGGTGCTACACACCAAAAGAGTTAGCCAAGGGAGTGCAGAGGAAAGATCAGTGTAAAAGGCCGATTTGTGAAGCTGAAGCGGAGGAGTTTTAGAGAAAAATACAGTCGAAATATTATTCGATTGTGAAACATTTGGAAAAGACATCGGCTCAGATTTCTGTATGGGTCTTATTGATGAGTTCACAGTTGCATAGGCAGGCTCTGATGAAGGCTCTGGATGACACTTATGAGTCTGTGGGTACCAACAACGACAATCTAGCAACCATGACTGTTCACACCCAATTTTGGACCTCCACATTATAGATTAATCATCGAACTTCTTCAATTTCAAACAATTTAAAATAATTAGTTTTATAAAATTTCAAAAAAAAAAAAATTAAATTATAATATAGTTTGCAAGTTATTTTAAATAGTTGTATTATCTTTATAATTTTTAAATAATATATGTGTTTTTATAATTATGTATATAATTAGTATCTTTTAAGAATATTTGAAAATCATCACAAAAAGATTTACATTTTAGTTAAATATTTTATCAAATTAATTTAGTTTAAATTATAGTTATAATTTTGAGTTAATTAGTTTGTAATTAAATTAATTATTTTATAATCAAATTAATTATCTTATTTCGTGTGATTAAGAAGCCCCATAATTAATTTATGAAAAATCGTCTTGTTTAAATGTCGACCAAATTCGCCGGTTAAATTCCATTTTGGCTACAATTTAAATTCATTTGGTCATTTGTCTAATTACCATTTTTTTCTAACATAATCAAAAAACCAAGTTTTGGTCCTTTTTTTTTTTTATCTTTTCCAGCAGCCCAAACTAATTTTGGGCTCAAACCCATCAGTCCAATATTCCTTTTATTTCCCAGCCTTCAAAAACCCATCAGCATTCCCAATTCCAGCATGCGATCCCACTGCCCTAACATCATCTTCTTCACGCGACAAACCTACAAATTCGGCGAGAAATCCGTGAAATCGCCCAGACCCTACAGCAGTCGTCCCATCCCCATTTTCCCTCGTTTCAGAAAATTCCCATCCCTTCCACTATTACCTCGAAAAAGGGAAAGGAATTCGAATTTCAAAATTCAAAATTATACTCGTTTTCCCCTAATTTTCATATATATATATTCATCTCTTTCGATCATTGTTTGAGGACATAGGACGAGGCTTTGAGGTTTGAGTTTTTCTTTGGCAATAGTCATTTTACACTTAAAACTTTTATATTTAGTTCTTTGGTTTTAAGTTCGGAAAAGGTCGCCGCTTAGATTTTCTTGATTTGCTGTTCGTATTTGAATTTTGTGTTGGAAGAATCATTGTCCTCCTAAAGCTCACCATCCCGGTCGCTGCTCCAAAAAAGGTAGAATTTCTTTCAGATTTATTTAGTGTAATACGTTGTTTATCCTATAGAGTAAATGTAGTTTAGTAGCCTCCTTATTTACTGACCATTCAGTTTAGTATATTTAGGATTTTCTTTTATTCTTGTTTTAGTTTATCGTGAGTGTTGCCGGATTAATAAAAATGAGTATGATGTGTTGAGATAGCTGCTAAATGTCATTCTAAATCTTAAATTGAGAAAAATGTGAATTAGAATTCTTCGCTTTGGTGCCTCTTGGTCCTGTTAAGAGTTCCGCTTTGATCAATATTGATTAATCAGAAATGTCGTTTTCTTCGTTTAATACTTCCGAATACTGCTGGTCAAATCCTCATGCTGGGGAATCCTTTGAAGTTTTACTTTACATGAGCTTTGGTTTGATGTTCCATGTTACTTAGCTTAATATGATTTCACCACTAGATGTCATGCTAGGTGGTTCACTGATTTGATTAAATTTCTAGTAAAAGTTTGTCTTAATTTAGTTAAGGTTCGGTTTCATTTCATCCTTTATTTTTGTGTTAAAAAGTTCTATCCTTTTGTGTGAAATAATTGAATGGTTTCCAGTAGTTCCTTTATGAGCCAAAAATGAATAATTCACACATTGTCTCTTTTGGCTTAAGAGAATGTAGATAGAGTAGTCTTTCAAAATCATGTCATACTTTATTAGAATTTGCTATTTTTTCATATAACTCACCTAGCATAGATATAACTATTCGTTTCTTGAAATTTGGAATTGTGATGAGTCTTTCGTTGAAATTCACTCAATTGTTTAAAGTTGCGGTATAATGTGGTGCCGTATTTATCACTCCGTAGTTGCCCTCTTGTTTAATTGTAGAAAAGCTTTTTTTTCTTTTCTTTTCTCTTTCCCTTCTTCAATTAAAAAATGAGAATGATTCCTCTTGTTTTCCCTTTGATGAGTTATTTTTGTCCTTTTCCTTGCTGATGTAAATTTGTAACTTTAAAGTGCAATGCTTAATGTTGATGATAGAATATTTGATGTCCTCTATTCACTCATTTATGATCCTTGTTATGTGATTGAAATTGTAGTTATATTAGTTGTCATAGGATCAAAAGTTGTTCTCTCTAGTTTTGCCTGCTAACTTTTTACATATATTAAACTTGCATTATCAAAGGTCGTTTGTGTTTAACATTCGTCCATTTTTTATTATTTATTAATCCTCATCTTCTTATTTCTTTACATGAACACTCTCCATGAGTCTAATGGACTCCTAGCTCTTGCATTCTCCTTCTTATCGAGTCAACCTTGCAATCGGAATCCAGTGAGGTTCGAGAAGAGAATATATATTATAAAGGAAGCTGAAACAGGTCAAAATGGAGCTGTTACAGGTCTGGAAGGAAGGAAACGGGGCTGATATACAAGTTGTATACACTGATATACAACTTGTGTATACAAAAACGGGTTTAGGATTAACCCCAAAAATTTTCAGCAAAATTGGCCCAAAAAGAGGGCCCAAATTCATTTCTCCTTTACCTTTAAATTATTTAATTGTCTCTATTTATTATTTATTTTTTCTATCATTAACTCTAACTTAGAATTGTTAATTAGCTTAATTAAATTTCCCAAAAGATGAGTTATTTTCTTTCTGTTGGTTTAATTTTAATACATTTCATGTTTTGTGTTCATTTATTTTAGTGATCAAGGATCAAAATTTTATATCTTCAATTAATTTCCCCAAAAGATGTTCTTTAATGCTTTTTGCTTAATCATATTTTACTCATTTTTAAAATTGTTTTAAGTTAAAGTACTTTTCTCAAATAAACTTTTAAAAATGTTAGTCAAAACCTTTATAATTAATTAAAAAAATAATAATGCTTACTTAGTCATTTCCTCAAAAAGTTTAGTCAATTAATTCAAAATGATATTCATTCTTTAATGTATTAAATTGGTTTAAATTATTATTTCAAAATAAATTAAAATAAATTCTAATTAATCTAGTTTTATTAAAGTTCTAATCACTTGTATTTCAAGTCAAATGTTCCGTTTTGGATCCCTTTCTATAAAAAATAATAATAAAATGTGTCGTTTATTTAATTATCTTCTTAAAATTAATCAAATATTATAAATTATTATTTTTATGTTAAATCATTTTCCCAAAAGATTAGTCAAAAAGTTATTTTGGTCAAGTCGTAGGATAACCGCATGTTAGCGGCTACTTTAAGTGCTAATACCTTCTTAGAGTAGAAATAAGAACTTCTTACCCATTTTCTCTAAATTTTTAAAGGCTTATCTGTAGAAACCTTTTTTAATCAAGTTTTCTTAATTCCTTTAAAAAATTAAGTGGCGACTCTTTTCTAAGTATTTTTCTCAAATTGTATTATACTTAGAACATTTCAAAAAGTGATTTTTCTAGAGATAGTCAAATTTTGACACAACAATGACAAACCAGGTTATTCGAGGACATTAAATCAGTTTCTGTGATGAAGAGTTGCCCTTTGAAGGCAGGATGCACAACAAATCTCTGCACATCACCAATATGTGTCGAGAGAAGATAATAAATCGCGTCTTGATCGATGACAGATC
Organism: Solanum gracilifrons; assembly: GCA_029582605.1. Taxonomy (NCBI): domain Eukaryota; kingdom Viridiplantae; phylum Streptophyta; class Magnoliopsida; order Solanales; family Solanaceae; genus Solanum; species Solanum gracilifrons. The sequence goes on from JAJOOH010017813.1 coordinate 20,778, forward strand.
CGGCCTTAATATTTGCCCATTTTCGACTCTGAACCAGCTGAAATTCGACCTGGGAAAGCTTCACCAGATCCAAGTCAATGTCAGGGCTTTTGATGGAGTGCAAAGAGACACATTGGGTGCGGTAAACTTAGATATTAAGGTGGGTGTTGACACCCAATTTTGATCGACCTTTAACAATTTTGGAAATGCTATCCGATTAAATACGCTTTTAAAATATATTTTTTGATTTTTAGTTGATTTTGTCTAAAAATTGTACATTTTGGTATGTGTGCTTTATAAAATTATCATAAATATTATTAAGTTTTTTTAAAACTTATTAGTAAAACTCAAAGTAATTTTTTTTTATTCAAATGTTTTAAAATTTAAGTAATGTTAATTATATAAAAATTATTATAATATTTGTAGTATTATAATTGAATAGCATTTCTTAAATTTTCCTCAAAATCATTTAAATTATAGCCCATTTTATTCTAATTCATTCCAATTCTAGCCCACTCAATTCCAATTTTATTTTCAATTTTAGCCATTCTTCATTTCAATTCTAGCCAAATTTTATTTCAGTTATAGCCATTCCAATTTTAATCCTATTTGATCTAAGACTCCTTCTCTTAATCTCGTCCGTCCGTCACTTTGATCAAACCCATGATCTAATCGTGTCCATTCATTCTATTCAAATCAAAGGCCAAGATCTATTGACCTATTATTTCCTATTCTAAATTATCAAAACACCAAACCCTAATTCACTCTTCATCTTCCTCTCTCTCTCCCTCAATTCCTCGAGCAGCTCCAATCTCCGGCGAAACCAAAAGTCATCGGAAAACTCTTAAGGTTCTCCGATCCACTACTGCCTCTGTTCCTCCCTCCGCCTCTTTTCTCTCTTCTCTCTTCTTCCTCTTTTCTTCGCCGACGGAAGAGCAGCAACGCGAGAACCAGCAGGCGCTGGCTGCCTCCACTCCTTTTTCCGGTGGACAGCAGCTCCGAAACAGCGAGCAGCAGCTCCAGCCGACTCCAACCAGCAGCCAGGCAAACCAGTGCAGGCAGCAGCACCGATCAGCAACCATCTACTGGCGAAGAGAGCAGCAGCGACCAGCAAGAAGCAACAACAGACGACGACAACTCCGGCGAAAAACGGAAACTCCGGCCAGCAGTTGTTTGGTAACGTGTATCAGCTCTTTATTTTAGTTGCAAAACAAATCCGTCCAGGTTTTTTAGTTAATTATTATTCATCCCCTAATATTCTTAACTACTCGTTTTCGATCCGCTCGTAATTTCTCTATAGAAATTTTATGCATGTTTACTTTACATGAAAATTACTAAGTGCTATGAAGTTCGTCTTAGAATGAACTATATGGGTATCTTAAGCATGTTTGCTGTGTGATTTTCTAATTGTCATGAAATTGATCTAGAATGTCAAGATATCTCTAAGTTATCTTCTATTAAAATATCTTTGATTTTAGAGTCATTGGATTTGTTAATTCTTGATTTTGCTAAGTTAATTGATAAATGACAGATTCTCCCAATTTCTTTTGCTATTTATTTAGTTTGCAAGTACTCCCTTAATTGATTCTGCTTACTGTGCAAATTGCATTGACTTTGGTATCTTTCCTGATCTATATGCTAATAGAATAGAGGTTAGAATCCTGCTACAAATCCAGCTTTGGTAAGGTAATCTGCGCCAAATTATTTTGCTTATTTTGCTAATTGATTCTGGGTGACTTATTTGATTTAGTTGTACTATTCCTACTAATTGATTCTTGGTACCTTATTTGATTTTAGAAGGATTATTTCTTGTTTTACTACGGTAAAATAAATTAATGTTGATTCCGTGTCCTCGCCTTAAATTTGACTCCCAACATTAACTTTGCCTAATTATGGCAATCAGGAAATACCTTCTTTGGTAGGTGTTCTATCTAAGGGTATATCCATGTGATTTGTGCATTATTCTCCGCTACTTTGGTAAGTATATTATTGTCGGCTTTTTCAATATATTCTGGCCCTTCTGTATATTTTAATTAAAGTAGTGTTTTCTTAATTGATTTATTTACCTTAATTAATTAAGAACCAGCAAGTATGCGTATTTGTGGGCTGATTTAGTTTCTCCTTAATTTTTTTTTTTTTTTAAAAAAAGAGATATTTTAATTGACTCCTTAATTTGTTTCTTTTCCTTAAAAAACCGTACCCCTCTTCCACTATAAAGGGGATTCCTCCTCTCATTATTTAAAAAAAAAAAAAAAAAGACTCGGGCATCTCTACATATTCACACATTGCTCTAACATTGATAGAGCTGAATACTTTAAAAATATTACTCGCTACTTACAAGAAAGATTCCGGTAAACTTTGAGGTTCTCCTATACTTGATTTTGCTGTGTTCGGGTCGGATAGTGGATCAAGTTTTGTCTTCATTGCTGTTACATATATTTTGCTTAACCGGTTAGTTGTTTCTCTATTAATTTAATTTTCGTTTTGCATTGTTTCAATTGTTGTTGTATGTTTGAATAAATAAAAGGAAGCACCCGGGTCAGTTTTCTCCTCCATCTTTCTATGCGGGATTATATATGTGTGATTTGTTGCCCTATCATGTCTAAATGTAAATAGTTGCTATTATGTATTATTTTGTATTGTTTGTAGTGTATTTTCTTTAAAATTAGCAGGGCATTTGGAAACCTTGAGCACTAGATTGAAGAGTTGCCGGGGGATAAACTTTTGGATGGGACTTTTGCTTCAAGTTTATATTTTTGTATTCATTGTTCTTTTATTCGGATTTGTAATAAGCTTGTAGTAACTCTCTAACTCGCTATATATAAAATGTATTCGGGGGATCGCCTAAGGGAGGGAGGGGATTACGTGCTACTTGTTTATCTTATTGTCATGTAAATGTGTTAGAAAGCATGCCTATATGATTGTTGATTGTTTGATAGCTTATAATTAGATAGTTCACTTTAGATCTTAACTAAAAAAGTTCACTTGTTTTAATCTTGTTTGATTAATCTTTAAAATCGATACTTGTTTAAATACTAATTAAATGCCTATCGTATGCCGCCTTTTAGTATGTGGCGCTAATAGATAAAATCAACCATTTCTGCTTATGTTTAATCATATGATAAAGCAAGGTTCTAATCCACCTAATAAATTCGGTACAATAATAAAACAATGAATAATCTTTTACATACTTTTCATCTTGCATTATTTGCATCACTAATTCCTTTTTATAACATAATTGCTTGTTAAATAACTCGTTTCTCTGATCTAGACATCATGCTTATAGGATCTAAGTAATTTTAGATATCATTCGGGTGTAGAAATCATATCAATAGGTTGTAGATCTTGTTCTTTACTTAGAAATCATGTCCATAAGGCTTAACAAATAAAATCGATGTCCCAAATGATTTCTGTTTGTTTAATAACTCAAGCTTGTCGTGTAATTATCGGATCCTAGCTAATTTGCTAATAAAATATTAGTTCATCGATTGTTTAGAAATCATGCCTATAGGTTTTCTAAATATTATTGTATCTTTATATAGAGAGTATATCTTAGTTTTGATAATAATTTCAACTTGTGCACACTTAGATATCATGCCTATAGGAGTTATGTAATTCTTAATATATTATGTGGGTATAGAAATTATGCATATAGGTTTCAAATGACTTTTCAATTTTCACTTAGAAATCATGCCTATAGGATCTAATTAACGACGTCAATCCCAATGAATAAAACAGTTTGCTAAAGTCGGAATCTAATAATTTTCATCATGTTAATCAAACTATCATAAATCTGCTATGCATATTTTCTACTCATATTTAAGTAATTTTGCAATGCGTTTATTTTTGGGATAACTAAAATAAGCTAGTAAACTGTCCAATCGATAACTTTCTGTATGTTTACTTAAAACCCGTCATTTTAAATGCTTGCCGCTCTTATTAAATCTGCTTCAAAATAACTAATTTTCTGTGTCGTAATTTAGTGTTCGCTACTTAGAATCAGCTGCTAATTTTTGCATCTAATAAACTGATTGCTACTTAAATTAAATTCTGCACTAATAATACCTTTTACTGCTGTTTTAAAATATATATATTATATATATGTATATATATATTGTTTATTCTATCTCCTGCATTGGTCACTTGTTTATCCTAATTAAAATCAGCTAATGACTTTTCACATTTAACAAATTAACTGCCGCATAAATTAATTTCTGCAATAACAATCTGCTACCGTTTTAAAGTATTCCTGCATGTATGATCACCTCTCTGCTTTACACTAAAATCAATAAAATAAAATAAAATAAAATGTTATAAATTTCTGTCCTTTAAAAATCGGTTTGTAATTAAAATCTGTTTGTCTGAAACAATTTATGTCATTCTCAATTAAGTAATTTTACTGCTATGTGTATGCTTGTATGTTCACACACCTAAGCATGAAACCTTTCACTTTATGTGTGTTTGCTAGCATGTCTAAATTGAAATCTAGAGGCCAATATGAGACCTTAGGTGCTAAATGCTCGTCCAAATTGTTTGACTTGGTGTCTAGGTGGGCCTATTATATTTTATCTTTGTCTAAATTCACCCTAATAGCAGTCCAAAGCTTCCTGGAACTTACGTGGGGACGATAGGCACCTTGTAGTGACGAAAAGCATGCGGTGGTGGGGTAGGGGTAGTTTAGGCCCAATGGAGATGATGACATCGACTCGGTCTAAATGACAAACCTTGGGTTTTGTCTGTCCCTACTAGAAACCGATCGAAATAAAGAAAGTCGAGTTTTGATCCTAAAGTCCTTCAGAGTCTCCCTTTCCTTATCCCTTTTATATGTTTATAATAATTATATTTGTTTGGGGTAGTTTAATAAAAATATAAAATTGTTTGCTTATCTATTTGTGTAATTTCTATCTTCTCGTTTATCTCCTTATTGCTTAATATTTATTTGTTGATTCATCACTTAGTCTTGCATGCTCAACTAATTAATTAAAATAACTAAAGTTTTCTTAATTGTTTAATATTATGTTATCATTTAGTCTTGCATGCTTAACCAATCAAATAAAAATAACTAAAGTGCCCTTAATTGCTTAATATTGTTATCACCTAGTTTCGCATGCTTAATTAAATATTAATTAAAATGACCTTAATTGTTTAATCTTATTTATCATTTAGTAACCATGCTAATTAAATAAATAACAAATGAAGTGACCTTAAATGCTACTTGTAACCCCCACATAAATTTCATGAGATACGGTCGGGATCCACCTTTGTGGACCTCGAGGGATGCCTAACACCTTCCCCTCGAGGTAATTTGAACCCTTACCCTGATCTCTGGTTCGTTGACCTTAGTTAGATTTAGCTAAGTTAGATAGGTGCCCTAACGCGCCTTAATTCGTTAGATGGCGACTCTTCAATCCTTTCAAAGCCCAAAAGAGTTGTTAGGTCGTGCATTTCGAAAGGAAAGCCCGTTTTGCGAAAAATGGGGCGCGACAGTGGGTCCTGCGAAATTTAAAGTGGATTTTCGAGTGTTGGATATCAACACCAGATACAATTTGCTTCTAGGAAGACCGTTTATCCATATGACTGAGGTTGTGCTGTCTACTCTTCAACAAATGAAATTTATTTAGAAGGACCAGGAATTAGTCATTTATGATGAAGGGAGCCATTCCAATGGGTATGCACCGATCGTTGATGATGTTTCTCGAGGTTATGATTTCTACACGCTGAAGCAGGTAAATGCCACCGGTGATGACTTAACTCCACAGACTCCTATGGCTTTTGTGTACAGGATGATTGTGACTGTTATGCTCCGGAGTGGTTTCGAACCAGGTTTCGACTTGGGAAAGCATTTTCAAGAAACTGTCGAGCCTATCCAAATTCCCGTCAAAGGAGCAAAGTTTCGTTTGGGGTATGTCCCCACATATGATGAATCAGAGATGAAGAACAAGAGTGTTGATCAAGCATTGGTCAGGCTAATTCCTCATCTTTACCAGTCGTTCCCGGTGTGAGGATGTGTCTATGATGATGGTCTCGAGGAAGGAATCTGGGGCCTTTGTTAGGAGATTTATGCGGTCATCGAGGAAAAGGCTGGGACATCAGGCATCCATGACGCAGAACCTGAGGAGCAATTGCAAAATTGGACCTCCACAACTATTGATTTTCCGCTCATCTGGGTAGAAAGGACATGTGTTTTGTTTGTTTTTAAAATTGGTGGTAGTTCGAAAGAGGCCTGAAACCCACCCTTTAGGCAGTTTTTATCTGTTTGAAGTTTTTTAAATCCCCTTGTGATGTTTAAAAAAGCAAAATAGCCCTCAGCCATGGCCAAAGTTTGTGTTTGTTTTTCAACTTATATGAAAGTCTCTTTTATCGAAAATTTGTTTACTTATCTGTTTATATTTTAATTTTCTAACTTTGTTTGTTTATGCTTTCAGTAACTGTAATTTAAAAAACCTGCTAATGTCATGTCATGAGCCGAACAAACGAAATGAGGCAGGTGATGATGAATGCGAGGTGCATGAAGATGAAAATAAGGTACCCAAATATATTACGGAAGAGTTTTGACAATTTGAGAATAAATACAAGCCAAATTTAGAAGAAACTGAAACTGTGAATCTCGGAGATGAGGAATGTGTTAAAGAAGTAAGAATCAGTGTCTATCTGACGGAAGCTCAAAGAAGAGACCTGGTTCGCTTGCTTAGAGAATACATCAACGTATTTGCCTGGTCTTACAGGGATATGCCAGGGCTAAGTACGAATATGGTGTCCCACAAGTTGCCGATTAATCCAGATTTTAGTCCAGTAAAACAAAAGACTCAGAAGTTCAAGCCTAAGTTGAGTTTAAAGATCAAAGAGGATAATACCAAGTAGATTGAGTCTCAAGTAGTGGAAGTCACGTAATATCCGACTTGGTTAGCCAATATAGTTCTGATTGCTAAAAAAGACGAAAAGATCAGCATTTGCGTTGACTATATAGAGCTCAACAAAGCAAGCCCAAAAGATAATTTTTCATTACCAAACATCCACGTTCTCATTGATAATTGTGCTAAGCATGAGATGCAGTCATTTGTGGATTGTTATGCGGGTTACCACTAGATCTTGATGGATGAAGAGTATGCAGAAAAGACAGCTTTCATTACGCCTTGGGGTATATATCATTATCGGGAGATGTCGTTTGGTCTCAAGAATGTTGGTGCTACTTATATGAGTGCTATGACAACCATTTTTCATGATATGATTCACAAAGAGATCGAAGTGTATGTAGATGATGTCATAATCAAGTCTTGCAAAAGTTCGGATCACTTGACTCACTTGAGAAAATTCTTTGATCGTCTACGACGATACAATTTGAAGTTAAATCCTGCTAAATGTGCTTTCGGAGTGCTAGCTGGTAAGTTGTTGGGATTTATAGTCAGCATGAAGGGCATTGCTTGACTCTTCCAAGATCAAAGCGATTCAAAAGTTACCTCATCCGAAGACCAAAAAGGAGGTGATGAGCTTTCTAGGAAGCTAGAACTACATCAGCTGGTTCATAGCTCAATCCACTGTGGTATGTGAGCCCATCTTCAAGTTGTTGAAAAAAGATGCCCTGAATAAGTGGACCGGAGAATGTCAAACTGCTTTTGATGCCATCAAGAATTATTTGTCCAATCCGCCAGTGTTGGTCCCTCTTCAAGAAGGAAGTCCTTTGTTGCTATATCTATATGTCTCAGATAATGCTTTTGGATGCGTGCTTGGTCAACACGATGAAACAGGGAAGAAGGAGCGAGCCATTTGTTACTTGGGCAAAAAATTCACTCCATATGAGGCTCGTTACACTCTGTTGGAGAGGACATATTGTGCTTTGACTTGAATTGCTCAGAAGTTAAGACATTATTTGTCTTTTTTTACCACATTCCTTATTTCCATGATGGACTCGTTGAAGTATACTTTCCAGAAATCAATGTCGATCGGGAAGTTGGCTAAATGGAAAATGCTTTTGAGTGAGTTTGATATTGTGTATGTGACCCAGAAGGCGATAAAAGCACAAGTCTTGGCTGATAATCTTGCAGAGAATCCAACTGATGAAGAGTTTGAACCTCTCAAGACTTATTTTCCCGATGAAGAGGTGCATTGTTGGGTGAAGATATTTCTGAAGCATATCCTGGTTGAAGAGCATTCTTTGATGGAGCAACGAAACACCAAGGAAGAGGTATCGGAGCAGTCCTAGTGTCAAAATCTGGTCAATACTATCTTATGGCGGCTAATCTCTGATTTGATTGCACAAACAACACGGCTGAATATGAAGCTTGTATCCTTGGTTTGAAGATGGTCATCAACATGAATGTTCAAGAGCTTCTGGTTATTGGAGATTCAGACTTATTGATTCATCAACGTCAAGAAGAATGGGACGTGAAGAACCCAAAGATCACACCGTATGTGCAGTATATACAGAAGTTGTGCAAAAGGTTCCGCAAGATTGAGTTCAAACACACTCCCAGGACACAGAACGAGTTGGCCGATGCTCTCGCCACCATTGCCTCGATGATTAAACATCCAACTACAAGTTATATTGATCGCTTGGATATAGAGGTAAAAGAGCAGCTTGTCCATTGTTCACATGTTGAAGCAGAACCAGATGGTTTGCCTTGGTATTTTGACATCAAAAAGTATTTAGAGACCGGGACTTATCCTGAGAATGCAACATTCAACCAGAAGAAGTCGATACGTCGTATGACCCTTAATTTCTTTGTAAGTGGGGAAATCCTTTATATGAGGACTCAAGATTTAGGTCTCATCAGATGTGTTGATGCTAGTGAAGCTGCAAAGCTTCTAGAACAGATACATGCCGGAGTTTGTGGTACTCACATGAATGAGCTCACTTTGGCGAAGAAGATCCTTCGAGACGGCTATTTTTGGATGACTATTGAACATGATTGCTGCAAGTTTGTGCAAAAATGTCATAAATGTCAAGTGCATTGTGATTTGATTCGAGTGCCGCCTCACAAACTTAATGTTATGAGTTCACCTTGGCCATTTGTAGCTTAGGGCATGGATGTCATTGGTCCAATAGAGTCAGCCGCATCTAACGGACACAAATTCATTTTGGTTGCCATTGACTACTTCACCAAGTGGGTGGAAGCAATTTCGTATAAGTCGGTGACCAAGAAGGTTGTAGCTGATTTTGTTCGCAACAATTTGATATGTAGGTTCGGAGTGTCAGAATCCATCATTACTGATAATGGAGTGAATCTCAACAGTCATCTGATGAGAGAGATATGTGAATAATTCAAGATTACCTTACCGAAATTCAACTGCTTATCGTCCCCAAATGAATGGAGCTGTAGAAGCCGCCAACAAGAACATAAAGAAGATTTTGAGGACATTGATTGATAATCGCAGAGGTTGGCATGAGATGATATCGTATGCTTTGTTGGTTTACCGAACGACTGTCAGGACATCAGATAGAGCTACTCCATATTTGCTAGTATATGGAACAGAAGTAGTTATACCTACAAAAGTTGAATAACTTAATTGAGAATCATCCAAGAATCTGAATTGAGTGATGTTGAATGGGTTCGCAAGCGGATTGATCAGTTAATATTGATTAATGAGAAGAAAATGGTTGTTGTTTGGCATGGACAACTGTATCGACAGAGAATGATTCGTGCTTTCCACAAGAAAGTAAGAGCTAGAATGTTTGAGATAGGTCAGTTGGTTCTCAAACGTATTTTCTTTCACCAGGATGAATATAAAGGGAAATTTACATCAAATTGGCAAGGACCCTACATGATTCGTAAAGTGTTATTTGGAGGTGCCTTAGTCCTGTCGGAGATGGATAGCACTGAATGGCCGAAACCGATCAATTCAGATGTTTTAAAGAGATACTATGTGTGAAGTTACAATTTATATTTTATGTCATTTCCTTGTAATCGTTCTATTTGCTTGTAATCGCTTTGTTTAGAATTATATCCCTTAGTAATGAACTATGTCTGACCTGAATTCTCAAGAATGAGATATGTAGGCGGCCGATATCGGCCTCGGTCACCCCTGTTCGACCTGAATTGTCAATAATGAGATACGTAGGTGGCCTATGTCAGCCTCGGTCAGTTCCTTATTTAAATTTCTTATTTTTGTTAATCCCGAGGGGGGAATTACGTTTGACCTGATTCCTGCTTCAACGGGATACGTAGGTGCCACGACGGCTCAGTCATATTCCCGTAAGATTTTTATTTTAACTTTACAATAAAAACTGGGACAAAATTTTTGAGAGGGACTAAAAAATTCTCAAGAAGAAGATCTCTCTTCTCTCCAACAAAGTCAAGACTGAAGTTACTTTGAAATTTGAGAAGATCTCAAAAATTTCACGATTTGTTTATCAACAGTTCAAGATACGCCAAGACAATTAACTGGGACAGAAATTTTGAGGATGGCCTCAAAATTTCAGCAAGGTTCATCGGGAGTTTAGAGCAACTTTGAATGCTTCCCAACAAGTATTAATGCATCGCGAGAAAGAGATTTACGCATAGCAAGAGAAAAGTCATGCACATCAAGAGAAAGATTTACCCATCACAAGAGGATCAACATCAACTGCATCATATTTCTTTGTAAAAAAAACATCAAGAGAACCATAAAATCTCTTTCCCTCCTTTCTTTGTTGTGTTTGTTTACTCATTATTATCTATTATTAATCTTAAAGTTAAAAATTTCAAATCCCCAAAAGACACCAATTCTGAATTAATCACTTAACCAAATTATTTATCTTTCACTTGACTTAACAAATGAATAAATAAATAAATAAGCTTACAAAATACTTCACTTATAATATTTCAATATTTTTCTATTTCTCCCTTAAAATGGTCCTAACTACAAAATAAGTTCAATTTTGCAATTCAAGTTAAGTCAAATTTTTAGCCAAATGATTAATTGCCGGATAACCGCGTATTAGCGGGCATTTCGGGTGCTATCAAACCCTTCCCGAAATGCTAATAAGAACCCCGAACTCCCTTTAAATTTTCATTAGATTTCTGTTTTAGTCTTTTGAAAATGATAGTTTTCTTAATTTTACTTAAAAATTGAGTGGCGACTCTAAAACCAGTCTAAACATATTTTTTAATAAAAACAGTGTGCCTGCATGACTTTCTAGATGTATCACACTCTTTTCATGTGAATTCAATTTTTTATGTGTCTATTCCCTATATTTTTTCATGTGAATTTAGTTAAGTGTTATATGAATTTAAAAGTGATTGCAACATTAAAGACGTAACATATTGATTGACTCTTAAGTCACGTGAGCCTCCACGACACACTAGACATGTGAGCCTGCATGACTCTTGAGATATGACAAAAAAAATTCACGTGAATTCAGTTGAAGTGCCTATTCCATGAATTCTATCACGTGAATTTAATTTTTAATATGCTCTTTCCCTAAGTTTTTTTCACGTGAATTTAGTTATGTGATTTAGGAATTTAAATAGTGATTGCACATTAAAGATGTGAGGTACTTAACCATTACTAACTTGTGTCTGTCTGCATAACACTAGACATGTAAGCCTGCACATTTGTTTGATAGGTTATACTTTTTTCACGTGATTTTCAAATTTTGATGTGTCTATTCCCTAGATTTTTTCACGTGAATTTAATTTTGTGCTTTATGAATTTAAATATTGATTACGATATTAAATGCGTGAGGTACTGAATAACTGTTTAGTTATGTATGCCTACACGACTTTCCAGATGTGGCAGACTCTTTTCATGTGAATTCAATTTTTTATCTACTTGTTCTCTAGATTTTTATCACGTGAATTTAGTTAAGTGTTTTATGAATTTAAATAGTGGTTGTAACATTAAATGTGCAACATACTAAATGACCCTTTAAGTCATGTGTGTCGCACGCACACTAGTTATGTGGGCGTGCACAATTCTCGAGATATAACAAATTATTTTCATGTTCCTTAGATTCTTTTTCACATGAAGTTAGTTATGTGATTCAAAATTAAAATAGTGATTGTGCATTAAAGGCGTGAGGTACTTAACAATCCTTATCTCGTGTTTGTCTGTACAACACACTAGACATGTGAGTCTGCACGTTTGTATGATGTGCTATACTCTTTTCACGTGTATTCAATTTTGATTTGTCCATTCCCTAGATTTTTCTTCACGTGAATTTAGTTATGTGCTTTAGGAATTTCAATAATGATTGTGATATTAAATGCGTGAGGTAGTAAATAACTACTACGTTGTGTGTGCCTGCACAACTTTCTAGATGTGGCAGACTCTTTTTACGTGAACTCAATTTTTTATATGCCCATTCCCTAGATTTTTTTATGTGAATTTAGTCAAGTGCTTGATGAATTCAAATAGTGATTGCAACATTAAAGGCGTAACATACTGAATGTAGTGATTGCAACATTAAAGGCGTAACATACTGAATGACTCTTAAGTCATGTGTGCCTGCACGACACACTAATCATGTGAGCTTGCACAACTCTTGAGATATAACAATCTTTTGTCACGTGAATTTTGATGAAGTGCCTATTCCCTAAATCTTATCACGTGAATTAAATTTTAATATTCTCATTTCCTAGATTCATTTGCACGTGAATTCAGTTAAGTCCTCTATAAATGATTACTTTCATCTTCTTAGATTTTTTTTCCGAAAAAAAAATATTAATTTTTTTGACACTCCAATAATTTTCCCACATCGATAAACTTCTATTAAGAGTAATCTTTTGAACATTTTTTATCCTAAAATGTGACTCTTTTGGCTTCGAAATCTACATACATATTTTAAGGTACTACTCTTGGTTTGACGATAGTGATAGACCCATGAACTAAAATAGATTTAAAGATGACTTCCGTAGAGGAGAGAGGAAAGCTTCTTAGATTGAGCGATAGGCCGACGTCTTTCAATCAAAATAAATAGCATTCAAACGCACACATACCCTATTTTTACTTTACAATCAGCTTCCGTCCTAAGAGATGACTTCTGTAGAGGAGAGGGGAAAGCTTCTTAGATTGAGCGATAGGCCGACGCCTTTCAATCAAAATAAATAGAATTCAAACGCGCACATACCCGACCCAAGAGATGACTTCCGTCGAGGAGAGGGGAAAGCTTCTTAGATTGAGCGATAGGCCGATGCCCTTTCAATAAAAATAAATAGAATTCAAACGCACACATACCCTGTTTTTACTTTACAACCAGCTTCCGACCCAAGGTGATTATAGAGGTTACCTTTTAGTAACGGGCTGTGATATGGGCCTAAAAGGCCGCAACTCAAATCTAATCTCTATGACCCGCGTGACATTTTTGGCGCTAATCTCCTTTTTCCCGCGAACAGTAAATAGCGCGGGAAAAAATTGTATCCTTTTAGCCGTTTATTTCAACCCTACTGAATCCCCAATTCGTTTTCATTCTCACAGTAACCTCGATTGTATCTACATTCTCAGTTTTTTCAGATTTGTTTTTGCTAACAATGGGTTCTTCAACAACAGTTGTGTTGCGGAGACGAACGGAAGCACCAAAACCGGGAAGAACAATGAGGAACAGGTCGAATTCAAGGAAAATGGTTGAAGAAGATGAATATAGCGATACTTCATGTGAGAAATGTGGATCTGGTGAATACCCAGCTCAGCTTTTGCTTTGTGACAAATGTGACCGAGGATTTCATCTGTTTTGCTTGAGACCCATTCTGGCTTCAGTGCCCAAAGGCTCCTGGTTCTGCCCATCTTGCGATGATAACAAGAATCTGACAAGTACGTTTATGGGTTTTCATTTTTTATTCGTTTATTTAATATTTGAACCTTTTTGTGTTAGAATTGGGTGTTTATGAAATTTGCTAAAAATTGAAGTTTGATGTTGGTTGCCTAATCTTTAATTGTTTGACGAAATGATGTTAATTGTTGTAGACAAATGTAGTTTGAGTACTTAATGTCAGCAAAGCAACTCTTTTATTTTTGGGTGTGTAAAACTGTAAATAAGTAGATGTCAAGAACCCCCAATGTTAGAACATCCCAAACTATTGAGTGTTGGAATGGAAGGGTCCAAATCAAGTGTGATGAGTTTTGATGATATGTAGAGTACATTGATTGTACAGAAATGGCTATGATGGAGTTTCTCTTATTCGTATTAACAGCTAATCTAGGGAGAATGGTTTTATGCAGTGCTAATGATTTAATAACTATCTTTATAGCCCCAAATGTTTCAGGTTATGCTCCTACCTATTATCAATCCCAAGTAGTTTTGAATTAAGGTGTACTAGTAGTACTAGTTTCTTTAAGAAGGAATAGTAATCATAAACAAAAATTAAGTTAGACAGATGTGACTTTACAATGCCATGGTCATGACAGTAAAGATTTAATTTTGTACATGTTGCAATGCAATGTCTTGGCTATTTCAACCTTGAAGGAATCGGGTATCCAATACTTGCTCATACTTAATTTATTAGTGATTGATAAGGTGTTCTTATCTAATGTGCAGAATTTCCTCTTGTGCAAACAAAGATTGTTGATTTTTTCCGGATTCAGAGACAGTCTAACTCGATTAATGAGTTTAGTCCAGGCAAAGGTAAATTCTTTATAGTTAGGATGATATTATCTTATTTGTTTGCTCCAATTACTTGATCTGATGGGTGTTGCTTTTGGTTGTTTTTTTGGTCAGATTGCCAGAAAAAGAGAAAACGTGGCAGTAGCTTGGTAGTGTCAAAGAAGAGAAGAAGATTATTGCCCTTCAATCCGACTAAGGATCCTACCCGGAGATTGGAACAAATGACATCTCTTGCTACTGCCTTGTTAGCAGCTGGAGCAGATTTCAGCAATGAGCTCACCTATATGCCAGGCATGGCCCCACGAACAGCTAATCATGCAGCACTCGAGCGAGAGGGAATGCAGGTAAAGTAGAACATAATCTTTAACATTTTGACTGACCAAATGTGTTAGATTTAGACTGGCATGCTATTACTGAATCTAACTTTGAGCGGGATCAAAACTTCCAATTGGAAGAAAAATAAAAAGGATGCATTGGCACATTGTAGTGGTTAAAGATGTCATCTTACTATCTTATTGTTAGATAAGAAATGGTCAAATCTCCCTGAATATCGTATGATTTATTTAGCTGACCTCAACTGACTAGATTCAGGATAGTCTGATTGACTGAGGGGAATCCTCTATGTTGTTTGCCACATAACCACTGGAGTGGTTTACATGGATACATGCCTTCTGAGTTCTGTGTGATGCTTGAAATTTTCACAAGGAGATAATAATATCTAGCTACTTAGTATGCCCATAGGGGAAAAGATATGTAAAGCCTTAAAAGGAGAAATTGTGGGAAGATTTTTTATTTCATTGTATTATTTAGAAAAAAAGTCCAACTTTTGTAGCATGATCCTTTGAATTGCCTATTTTTCAAATCTTAAGACTTCTGTTATTGAACTCCAGGTATTATCTAAAGACGATACAGAAACTTTACAGTTGTGCAAGAACATGATGAAACAGGGTGAATGGCCACCACTCATGGTTGTTTTTGATCCCAAAGAGGGGTATGTATTTGATCACTACTTTGCTTTCCAATGTATTCACAAATTATCATTTTTTTTGTGTGATCTTAATATGGGATGCTTAATTTATCTATTTATTTTTGCTTTGTCAGATTTACTGTTGAAGCAGATGCGATCATAAAAGACTGGACAATAATTACCGAGTATGTTGGAGATGTTGATTACTTGAATAACCGGGAAGCTGATGATGGAGATAGCATGATGACTCTTTTAACTACTAATGATCCATTAAAAGACCTTGTCATTTGTCCTGACAAGCACAGTAATATTGCTCGCTTCATCAATGGGATAAACAATCATACTCCGTATGTTCTTTTCCATCAAACACTTTGTGCTTTTTGAAGTTACTATGATATCTCATGCTTATCCTATGGTTCTTTTTGTACAACACTTAATTATATCAATCACACATCATCAATTTGTCCAGCATCTATGTGTTCTTTCTCGTGGAATGAGACTGAACTCTTTCAGAAAATCTTAATATTGCAAGCAGTTTAATCTAAAATTGGATGTACAAGTTAAACATAAACATGGCTAGTGTTAAATTCAAGTATGCCTTCTACATGCATTGTATGGTTTTTCTTTTGGAGTGTTCTTAATTATACATATTTCTTCTAATGCAGCGCTGGGAAGAGGAAGCAGAATTTGAAGTGTGTGAGGTTTGATGTTGATGGTGAATGCCGTGTTTTATTGGTTGCAAACAGAGACATTCGAAAGGGAGAGAGGCTATATTATGACTACAATGGTTATGAAAATGAATATCCAACTGAGCACTTTGTTTGACCTCATAGGATCCAAACTGATTTGTCCAGCATTGGTTTCTAAATTTTTTATTGACACATAGCGCAAAAGCCCTGTAAACACAAGGGCAAGGTGAAGGGGTATACAAGAATGATTTTGTCTTGGGTGCATCAAATGCAAAGAATTCCTAGTTTTTGGTCTCATTGTCCAGTCTCACATCTCATACCTTCAAGATATTTTTAGTGGACTCATGGAACATGACAACCTGAGAAGATTTTGTGTACAAATGTCAGCTATTGGTGATTCATCATGTAAATGTTTTAAGCTTGGTTCTGGAGAAAAAAGTTTTCTCAGAAAATTCTGGTCTTTGTAACTCATGTTTCCCCAAACAGAAGTTCCTTAAGCTGTCCAAGCAAAAACTTCTATTGTTGAACTTTAGCATTTTCTGATCAATATCAGACTTGTTGAATATCCTTATAAATTGAATTGAATTGGTCAAGTTCAATCTCTACTTAGTATTGTTACATTTGAATTAATTGAACAATCATTGCAGCCTACTTTTTGTGAAGATTAAAGTTAGGCATGACAAGATACGAGGGAGAGACGCTTATACGGTGCATACGGAGGGCATGACCTTAGATAGGAGAATATAGGAGATATAGATTAAGGTAGAAAGTTAGCAAGTAATTGAGTGTTGTCTCGCTTATCCTTCTATACTAGCAATAGTAGCATAATTCTTGTAGTTCCTTGTTTCTATGACTTCTGTTACTATTTATTATTCTTTGTACTTTGATTATCGTATTATTTTTTGTAGTTATTGTTGTTCCTTTTTCAGAATGTTCTGTCATGCCTTGTTGAGTATTTTGCCTTCATTTCTTCACTCTTGTTGTTTTCTTGAGCCGAGAGTCTATCATAAACAACCTCTCTACCTCCAAGATAGGAGTAATATATGTGTACACAACACCCTCTCCATACCCCACTTGAGGGATTACAGTGTATATGTTATTGTTGTTTGAGATTTCTATTCCTTTTTGTTTTTCATCTGGTCCACTTTGAAATCCGACTAATCCGAATTTGCTTTAAGCAAATGCTGAATTCTTATCCAGGCTTCCCCTTTTAAAACTCTAATGGGCTTCAAGCCCAATATGAATCTGAAACATTTCTAATGTTCAAAGCACATAGAGTCTAATTCCTAGCCAAAAACTTCAATGTATTTTCCTTTGTAAAAAGTCATCAGATCCAAGACAAGTACTGGTGAAAATGTACCAAGATAAGAAGAAATTGGGGCTGATTGTCAGTAGTCCATAAAAACACTTTAAAACCTATGATTATATATAACTGCATGCAGAAAGGACCACCCTATGGCTCTGAATGTTTTAAAACCAAACCAAACAGAAACACAGAAATAGAGTGGTCCTTTTTATTAATTAATAGCTTACCATAATCAGTAGACTTCTCACACAACACGCATATACACAAAGACAAACATATCACAGTTGTCTCATTTACTTCCTTTTACCCCTTTCTCGTGACACACTTTTCTTTTTAATTTCACAACGACACTCCTAAATCCCGAAACACTTGGTCATGATAATCCACCTTTCAAATACTATAACATGTTTAAGGTTCATACATTTCATTTTAAAATTCTATATTGATTCAACTTATGTCAAATAAATTGGAACAGAGCGAGTAGTCGATAATTTTAAGCCGTTGATTTTGAGTTACTGTCCCCACAACAATTTTAGGTGCGTGGTCCAGAAGGTGTAATTTTTATGTACTTCAATTTTCATGTTGCAATTTTTTTTAACCAGTGGACAAAAAAAGAAAGAAAAAAATGGCAGAGATTTTGTTATCAGAAAAAAAAAAAAAAAAAGTGCCCAAATCCCAAGATCAAAAAAAGAAGAGTTTGTCAACTATTACTATTATTACTCAACATATATACATAATACTCAAACCGCCCACTTTATATTTTTTGTTGATCCACTGCAGTGATCAGTTGTGTTGTGTCCCTCATTATTTAAATTGTTTGTTTTCACAATTTTTTTCTATAAGAAAGAGTGCCCTCTTTTGTTGTTTTTCATTTGTTTTTCTAGTGACATAATTCACATATGTATGTACATTGTTGTTTTATTATATTTTCTGAACATAAATCATCAGTTTATTGTCTGCTCATTTTTCTCTCTCTCTTTTTACCGTCCGTCGCTATTTTGCTTTATAGCTAATGAAAACCTGACGTTAAATAAGATTAGTGATAAATTTTGCTATTTAGCTATAAATTAGTTTTTTTGGTAATCATGCTAGGATTATAGTACTATACAGTAGGACTTATTTATGTAGTAAATGATGATGCAAAGAATGTTATTTAGTATGTGGCGGAGCCAAAAATTCAAGTGAGGATTCAAAGAAAAAAAAAATATGTCGAAGAAATTCAACGAATTATATATATACATAAAAATGAATAAAATTACGTTATAAGTGAATTCATTAATTATGGAGTATGTATTTACATTATCCATGCATATAATTTAGTCACCAATCTTTCAGTGCATGACTGCGTGGACATCTCATTAGCTTACTTCAATTTTAAGTCAATATATAATGCAAAATCACATAGAAACCCTCTTTTTACTAGAAAAGATAAGGTATACGCGAACCTCACCTCACCCGAGGAGTCTAGAAAAACAATTTACAAAAGAAAATACATACATATGAAAGAAAGAATAACTAGAAAACATTTTCCTTCATGCCAAACGTACACAACCTTAGTTGCCTCTCTTTATTATTACTTATATATAAGTGTGAATAACCAAGCACCACACCTTAACATGTGTTCCAATAAAAATCACTATTAATATCCAATATATTTATAAGTGGGCCCCACCACCTTCCACTTAAATACTACATATTATATATTAATTACTATACTATAAATGACTTAAATACTCCATATTATATATT
>JAJOOH010017814.1:0-29410 GCA_029582605.1 Solanum gracilifrons
TGGATTGTTGTCACTTTTTTCACGTTTTGAATGAATTGTTTATTTTATTTTTATGTATGGTTAATAACCGAATAACCGAACCAAACCAAACCAAAACCAAAAACAACCAAACCGATAAATGTATATTATATTTGGTTTGGTTTGGTTTTGATAATTTTAAAACCGATTAAGTTGGTTTGGTTTTGATTTTGACCAATAACCGACCCAAACCAAACTGTGAACACCCCTACCTGTATTATATTTGGTTGTAAGGGTTGGTTTGGGTCGCCACAATATGAAGCATTTTTCTAAAAGAATTGTACTATCGATTTGTTATAAGCAATTTTGAAATTATTTAAAATTTTAGTAAAAATATTTCTCACTCTAAAAAACTGATTCGGATAGATAAATTTATCTTTAAATACTACTTTTTTTTCAAATATCGAGGTATAAAATTATCCATGAAATAAATTAAAGAAAATGCGATGAGGGGTAAAAATTGTGGCAAATATTAAACTAATAAGAGGAACAAAAACAAAAGAAGCACATTTATTATTTTGTATTAAAATGGTCATTACTAGTTTTAATTAGCATATGCATATTACAGTCAATATACTAAGAGAATTAGGTTTCCTCCTGCACTATCTATATGCTACCAAATAGACAATTAACATATTGACAATAAAGTGTAGTTCAGAGAAATATACTTTGCAGGTTTAATTAATATCAAAGTGGAATTGAAACTGGAACTGGAAAATTTGAGGCGTTGTCAAATTTCTAAAAAAGATTAGGACACTATATATACATATAGTTTAGTAGAAGAAAAATGAGCAATTTGAAAAACTTTTTATGTAAAATTTGTGATAAATTTGAATAATGAACTACTTACAAGAAATTGAAATAACAATGTCTTAAAAATTTCAGTTAATATAAAATTGTTTTATACTTTAATTTGCAAAAGTGTATTTGGTGTCACACCTCAAATCCTATTAAGACAGACATGCACCCTATTCCCTAAAAGCTGGAGAGAATCAACATGTAATCTGTGCTTACTATGCATATAACTATGACATTCTTAAAGTTGTGACAAGTTCACATGGGATGCAGCGATAAGAACCAACATAAGTAGACCCAAAACTTATATACAAGACTTGGCCGTTGAGGCCACAACTTGTTAAGACACACTTGAACCATATACCTTAGTCTACAAAGCCTCTAAAAGATGGAAAACCTTAGAGTAGGTCGGGACAGATCCCGCCTTATCCTTAACTACGATACAATACCAAAATGAATCTACCAAGGACTCTGTAAAGCTCCGAATCAACCTGGAGCTCACCAAAAGTAGTTGAGTGTCGTGTGCTCCTACTAAGAAGGTCTATTAGCTGGAGTACTTGTGCCTGCAACATGAAATGCAGCGTCCCCCGCGAGGGATGTCAGTACAAAAAAATGTGCTGAATATGTAAAGCAATAACATATATAAAATAAGAGTTCGAATGAAACCAAATATCAATATATGTGTGCATAAATCAGAACAGAAGACCACCTTTTTTAACTCTTGTGGGATCATGTATGTTACATTCTTGTCTTTACCTTTCTGTGTGTTATGATCTTTATAAGGCATGTGATACGAATGACCAGCTGATCAATGGTAGAAGAGGATGACCCATGCTAGGCATTTTAACCCCTGAAATGCTGTCCTCATAATTACACAAATTGGGATTGGCCCATGCTAGGCTTTCACCCCTGAGCTACCACCCGTCTATACCAATTAGGATCGGCTCATGCTAGGCTTTCAACCCTGAGCTGCCACCCTTAATTATACAAATTGCTTCACCTAGATTCTTTAATCTTTGAGATTGTTGTTTTGGTAGTCATAATCATTTTTTATATTTGGAACTACGGACTAGTAGTAGAAGACATGAAAATAATACTTCAAGGCAGTAACAATGACGTAAGGAGCTATGTAACATCAATGCATTACTTGTGAGTTTAACTGACACAATTGACTTCAACTGACTAAGAGGAGGATTCACCAAACTTGCCTTTGCAAATACCATTTCTATACCAGCACATAGGAGGATAATTACACAAGTATAGATTAGTGAACATATAATGAAGTAATTCTATACACTAAGGAGAGGGGGAACTATTGTCAGCTATTTGGAGATTGTACGCTGCCACTATGTTTCCTTTACTAGGAATAAAACTTAGGAAATTCACTTATTGATATTAATTGTAAGTATCAGATTTCATGCCGAAGAATATTGAATCGAATATCCTTACATACCTTATCCTCTGACCAATACAACTATCACGATTCAGCCTCCCCCTTTTAGGTTTTAATCTACAATATAAGTCATGATAAACTAAAATTAGTAGCTATCACACCGTGAACCTTGTAAAACTGTAGCTAACTTTGACGGATAATGAGCCCATACAACCCTTAAAATAATGTGTATCACCACACCTTCCTTCTCTGCCCAATACATATATTATATATCCTTTTCTAAGATAACCCAAGTTGCACCAACAACAATACACATAAAACAACCTCAAATATTCTTTATCATAAAACTAATTATTGCAGTCATCACCCCCTTGAGTTCTTTATAACAGCTCACCCATAATTCCTCACTCAAACTCATAAATAAGGAGGAAGAAAATGGAGCAGTCACCTGACCTCGATTTCTGCAACTTCTCCTTATAACTTGAATTCCTCTAGAACTTCAACTTCCCTTCACACTTAAGCCAAAAAAGAAGATAAAAATATCTTAATAATTAAGGAAAGTGAGCAATAGCTTGTGGTAACTTCTGCCTTGTACTTATAATTAAGCATGACTAACATGTTTTCTAGTCTTCCATGGGAGAATTAAGCTAAATCCATAAGTGTTTCTCTTACCTTGGTTTGCAGATATGAGGGTTTCTTCAAGAACCCTAGAAGGAATTTTTAGGCTGCTCTTGAGAGAAAAGAGAGAGATAGCTGAAGTAGATTATGAATTTTGTGTGTTAAAATGAGTGAAAAGATCAGCTCATATTGTGTTTATATGGAGCTTTCTTGACCATAAAAATAATTCTCTAGAACCTCCTTTTTTTGGTCCATTTTCAGCCACTAATTGGTCATGTAGGTGATGCACCTGCTTATGTACTTCAAGCAGCTCAAAATGTCAAACTAGATGATGCACCTACTTGCTTTAACTTGGGCTTAAATATATTGGGCCTTGGCAAATTTGGTTGCTGGGCTTTAATTTCATTTTCCTTTTATTTAACTTAGTTTGGGCCTCAAGTGAGTCCATTACCATAGGCCCAAATCTGATCCATAAACCTTGGCCTTTTTAACTTGATCCATATAGCTCTAGTAGGTGATGCACCTACTTGGTCCTTTGGACTGGTCAATAAGTCAAAGTAGGTGATGCACCTATTTGTCACCTACTAGCTTAGTTAAGTCAAGCAAGCAACTCACTTATTTTATTTCATTTTCTAAATATTAATATCTTTTTCTTTAACTTAGCACCTAACTTTCAACTTTAAGCTCAATTACCACCTTACTGTCTCGAGTTAAATACTCCCGTTGGAGTTAACTTGCAGTACACATGCTGAAATGTGCAAGACATCACATCACCTTCCGAGCTAGTTTAAACCAACGCTAATCATATAAGAAGGATGGTCCCTCACCTATACTATAAGGCTATGTCAAGTATCACAAGAATAGAACAAGCATATGCATATTACGGGTTGTTACATTTGGATATTCATACCAACAACTCATAGATGTAGTAAAGACAAGTTTTTACCTAATTAAGTAACCTTAGAATCACCAAGAAAAAAAATCAAATAAAACTTTTACTTTAAAAAAAATCTAGTGAATTTTTCACTGATGCTCCCCTTTAGTCAAACCCTGAGATAATAATTGTTTAACGACAAGACACAAATTTTAAAACATATTGAAGCATTCGTAATCATTGCCACTGTTGTACATGTTTACATTTAAACTACGCATTGTTAAAATGTCAGTAAATGTATAAAAATGTTATATCAATTCATTGTTTATGTACAACTACAAACTATAGCAGGGACCAAAGTAATAGAAAATAATATTTCTCAAGAAATATAACTTTCTCCCTTTATAAAAATAAAGGATATCCTTTCAATTTCATTATATAAGAGTAATATTTTTTTGGTAAGGCAGTTATTTGCAATGACCATAAATAGTGATCATATAGGCTCATTATTCATTAGATTGAGCTTGCACTTTTTCATTAAAATAATTGTGTGATTCAACGTACACTAATCATTCTACTACTATGTATGCCATTTTAAAATTTTTAAAACTGTGTTTTGTAAACTAATGAGAGAAATACTAGTGAAGGCAATAAATTCCATCAACATGAAGATGTAATTGCTGCACATACTGATTGATGTTACTAATAGGTGTGCATATTGTTATAAGCTTTATCTCTGTGTGTTATGATATTTGACCGTGGAACATGATATAGGATACAAATAAATCTGAAGTTAGAATGAAAGCTCTCATATCACAAACAAGTTTAATGATAAATATTAAAATTGAAAGCATATTTAAATGATATAACTTTATAATTGGTACTAATGTTTCCATACTGATGAGTTTAGTTTTACAAGAATTGATTGTAAACAATAAAATTCGCGTCGAGAAAATAATAATCAAAACGGAAAATTATGCAACAATCGTATTTATTACTTCAAGTGCGAGTGTTACAATCTCTATGATTCCTCTGAATTCATCTTTTCAAATATAATTTCAAGGGCTTTTGAGCTTGATCTTGGATCCAAGGGCTTTAAAGCTTGTTCTTGAATCTTCGATTAACTTGAACTTGAACTTGAACTTTATCTTGATCTTGACTTTTACTTGAACTCAAGGGCTTCGAGCTTGTTCTTGAATCTTGTAGTCTTGATGTTTATTTGTGTGTTTGATGAACTTGTTGATCTTGATATTGGATTCAAGGGCTTTAGAGCTTGTTCCTGAATCTTGTAGTCTTGATTTTGATTTGTGGATTTGATAAACTTGATGATCTTGATCATGAACTTGATCTTGGATTCAAGGGCTTTGGAGCTTGTTCTTGAATCTTCAACGAACTTGAACTTGAATTTTATCTTGATGTTGACTTCTAGTTGAATTCAAGGGCTTTGAGCTTAATCTTGAATCCGGTGGTCTTGATCTTAATCGTTCTTGATGTCACGCCCCGAGCCTACACCCTGGACGTGGCCGGCACTCGAAGACCATTGTTGGCCCTCAAGTGAACCCTTGGCCTGACTTACTTAATTCAGCAGAAACCTTAACTCAACAGAATAACTCCATGCAATGAAAGGTCATAAAACAACCTAACTGATAAAATCTGGCCAAAAAAGCAACTCGAGTCTCAAAATAGAATATTTATATATATACGCAGATGAGAGACTCAAAACTAACTGACTGACTGTCTATGAATCCTCTGTAATACTGAGATGGATGCTGGGACAGACCCCGCAACATCCTAATAAAACAAAACTAGGAAAAACGAAATAATAGAGTCCTCCGGAATGCAAGGAGGCTCACCACTGACTCTGGAGTGCTCAACTGGATCAACGGCATGCTGGATGCTGATCCTGGGTATCTGCGTCTGCATCATAATAAGATGCAGGCCAACTGGCATCTGTACATAGAATGTACGAGTATGCGAGCTGAACAACTAAGCAACAACTTAAGCTTGAAAGGGATACAAAAGAGAACTTACCTTGGCTCTAATCAACGCTTGAGTAACTGAACTCAATATAAAGCAATAAGACACATGCAATAAATAAAGCTTGTAAAACTATTTAAAACATGACGTCAAAAATCATATTTATAATATCATAAAAATACCATGTTCCCTCTCAAAGTCTACTTGTGCATTCCATGAATGAAGTCCCATACCCCATCCATACTAAGCAGAACCCCTCGAGGAGCCATGCAATTTCTACTGTGGGAGTTTCTCTAATCGACAACCACCACAAGGAGCCTAAGTGGTGATACAACATTGTTACCATCACGCTGCCAGACTGTCCTATACTTTGCCGTCATATAGAACTACTTTCACTTTTACTTAGTGGATCCACTATCTTCAATTACGTGATCATCTAAAAAGTATGACCCGTTAAATCCCATGTTGGCTACATGGTTCTTATGGAGGGTTGAGTTAATATGAACTCGCGTCCCCATTTCGGTGCTCAAGACTACTCCCAAAAATACTTTGGCTCATAAGTGTTTTAAACATATCTTTCTTTAGTTTGAATTAATTGCTCAAACTACCCTCTTAAAAGAGGTAATTGCTCTTGAAAACTCTTTCTAAAAAGAACATATCAAAACCATATTTTAATATGATCATTGATGACTCGGGAAGTCATACTGCATAAACATTGATGGTATATCTAGAGACCATATTGTTTAAACATTGATGACATACTCGGTTGTCATACTAATCATGTTTTAGAAACTCTTTCGCAAAACTCATCTTTTTCTTAAAAAGAGATAGTACTCAAATGGCTCAAAACTCTTTTGGAAAATTTCAGTTTCCTCTCATCTTAAATGTGAAAACATTTATAAACTTCTTTGGGATACTTAGTTCCCTAATAACTTTTGAGAACTGAACTTGACTTTATACTATTTACTTAACTTGAAACTCTATACTCTTTACTTAACTTGAAACTTGAGCCTAAAATTGAAGTTAAAACGTTCAATAAAGACTCTTGAAAAACTTTAAAGACTTGCTTTGACTTACCTCTTAACTTCTAAGCTTGATTCTAACTTCACTTGACTTTGATCCTAACTTTCCTCGAAGAGTATTATGGATTCAAGGGTAATGATCTCATGTTTATGGATGAGTTCGAGATGTCTAGATGTACCTTAGAGTGTTGAAAATAACTATAAAACATAGGTACATTACCAAGGAACATGTATGAAAAAGTGGGGAAGGAATGGGAAGGGTTGGCGTCCTTGGCACTCTGAGAGACGTGGGGCACCAGCCTTTAGATTTCAGAGGGGCCTTCTGGGCGCTCTGCAAGGCGTGCCGTCCCAAGGGGAAATCTTCAGAACCCCTGTTGGGGCGCGCTGGCTGGCGCGACGCCCCAGCCTTTTTCCCCGAAAAAATCTGACTTTTCTCCTTTGTTTTTCCAACTCTAAACCTTCTTAACTTCAAAGGTTCCAGCCCCAAACACTTAGAATCATAAAACCCATTAATATACAATAGATTCAACTCGAAATCACAACTGGAAACATGCACCAAACCCACAAGAAACTTCAACAACACAACCACAACTTCAACAAACACAACCACAAACTTCAACAAACACAACCAATATTTTCTCGGAATTAAAACAAGTTGGCGTGTGGGGTAATGAACCAACACAACATTATGATCTCACATACCTTAATAGGGATCACCCCCGACGAAATCCACGACGATCTCTACGAACCTTGCTTCTTTTTCTACTTCTCCTCTTCTTCTCCTCTTCTCTCTCAAAGCCCTAACACTCACTTTTAAAAGGGAAAACTGATTTAAAATCAGTCTAAACCCTTAATATAACCAAAAGAAATGGTTAGGGAAAAGACCAAAATACCCTTACAAATTCGGATGAACTTCCCTGTGCCAACAACCCAACTTCCAAAGGGCATAACTCACTCATACGAACTCAGAATCGAGCAAACTTGGCGGCGTTGGAAAGACCACTCCAAAATTTTTCCAAACATAATTGTAAATACACCTAAATCATCCTGAGCTAGGAGTTATGACTGTCTGAAGTTGACCAAAAACTCATTTTTTTCATACTTGGCTAAATTTCCAGATTTTTAATTCTTTCCAAAAATGACTATTTCCAATTCTAAGCTTCTTCATAGCTATTTCAAATAGCCGGATGTTACACTTGATCTTGAACTTTATCTTGGCTTGACTTCTATAGTTGAATCCAAGGGTTTCGAGCTTGATCTTGAATCCGGCGGTCTTGATCTTGATCATTTTTGAACTTGAGCTTTATCTTGATCTTGACTTCTAGTTAAATTCAAGGGCTTCGAGCTTGATCTTGAATCCGGCGGTCTTGATCTTGATCATTCTTGAACTTGAACTTTATCTTGATCTTAACTTCTCGTTGAATCCAAGGGGTTCGAGCTTGATCTTGAGTCTGGCGGTCTTGATCTTGATCGTTTTTTACCTTGATCGTTCTTGAACTCTCGAATTCTTGAACTTGTAAAGAATTTTGTGGCTTTTGATCCACGAGTTTTCTCTAGCTTTTTATTAGAATTCTTGAACTTGTAGAGAAATTTGTGGCTTTTGATCTACGAGCTTTCTCTAGCTTCTTCCTTAGAATTCTTTAACTTGTAGAGAAATATGTGGTTTTTATTCTACGAGCTCTCTCTAGCTTCTTGTTAGAATTCTTGAACTTGAAGAGAATTATGTGGCGTTTGATCCACGAGTTTTCTCTAGCTTATTGTTTAGAATTCTTCGTTCTCTTTCTGAATTATGAGGACCCTTATTTATAGTTTTAAAATAGAGGAGTTGTAATTGAAATAGGATTCCCTTCGGCCAATTAGATTTAAGTGATATGTCATATGGACTTTATGAAGCGGACTTTAACTAAATCTATATTTATTAGATTTAAATAATTAACTCAAATCTATTAATCCATAATTTTTATTTGGACTAAAATATTCATGAATTTAATATAATTCGAATCATTTAATAAATTTATATTTAATAAATTTTAAATGATTACATTGATCAATGGAAAATTTCAATAATTTATTGGATAGTTAAACCAATTTATAACTCACATTACATTTTACTTGATTTGCAACAAGTAAAAATAAGTGATGAATTGATATCTAACCCCAGCAATAACAAGAGAGTATAGTTTACTTTCCAAAATTCGAAAACAGAATTAAAAAAGAAAAGATTCAGTTCTTTTCACTTGCAACTGATGTATTGCTCGACCACAACTTACTAAACATTGTCTTAGGTCTAGTAGGAAATACAGAAGAAGCTTTTATTGTTGAAGATGTCCCATTTCTGTCTTACGACCACAACTGAGTTTGAGAGTTGAAAGGTTGGCTGAGGCACTCCATTGGTCATCTGATGGTGTCATTTTGACATTGGTGAAAGATGGCCAATTCTTAGATGATTCAACATGGTTAGCTAAAAGAAGCTTGATATTGCTTGGGAGCTCAATTACATTGGTAGGTCACGCTTGCTCCAAGAAGAGAACTTGAACTACTACCCTTATTGAGAGAAGTTCATTTTGTGCAGCATGCATGCAAACTTCCATCAATAATTTCTTGCACTATAACATTCTGCTCAATAATTTCTTCCATCACTGCTTATATACTTAAATAAGCAGTGAATATCTATATATTTTAGTATTAGAAAAAGGGATTGCAAATATAACTATGCATTGATCGATGTGTGTGATTTAATATCTAGTTTACCTTAAGATAGATGTCAATGGCTCTATAAAGATCATCGTGATCGAGCCTTGAAAAATCAGGAATTGCTTCAGCAATGGAAATGAATTTTGAAAGAGGCAAGTACTTTTCCTCCCTGGAAATCTTTTGGAGATATCCATCCACAAGCTTAGCAACTTTGAGTTTAGAGCTACGTGATGCAGAAGATGATCTCCTACTATCCTGAAATTCGAGATCAATAATCTCTGCAGACCGAGATTTTCTTCTTCTCACGAAATCCCTTTTGATCCGTGGAGGACTTGTTGGTGGACCCTGTAACATGAACTGTTCCAATAGGGTCATAACTATATCGACATCGTAAATTGTATCACTTGTATTTGATACAAATGTTGGTATTAACAGATCACCCACTGTAGTTTCCTCTAACTGAAGTCCAAATCATGTTGCCAATTCCATCTTTGATGAAGAAGATGCCTTCAAAATGTTGGATGCTTTAAGCAATTTTAACAGAAAGCTACAAGAAGCAGCTCCTCTTTCAGCTGGTAATAAACTAGTAATTGACTCCAACAGCAGCCTATGTTTCCCAATTGAATCTGAATTGGATTTTGATATGTTTGGTAGCCATCGAGAGGCGTAAATTCGCAATGCATCACCAATAAAATAAGCAGGTACTCTTCCACCAGATTTTATAGCTATCATGGTTCTCCAATACAGATCAATACTCAATACTGCTAAATCTTCAGCCCACCAGTCTTTAGATAAAGGGTTTTTATGACTAAGACTTTGTGATCCATTGCAGAAGACATCATCTCTTCTTGACAAATTCATTTTGATAGGATTGGCTAAAACCTTTGAAGCAATGGCTTCGATACATGTACCATAAAGGAAAGGACCGAGTGCTCTGTAACGTCACAATGGAGTCTCTCCAACCTGAGAGTAGACAAGAATTGAGGAACACTTGTAGTTTACGAATGAAGTTTCCCTTTTCGACATCCTTTGTCATGTGTAGATATTCTGCTGCACAGCGTACTGAAACAATGTTGTGAGCACCAAGAGTAATGGTGATTCCATAGCAGGATTTCGCACAAAGCTCAAAGTCTTGTATGCTACAAGGAAAATCTTGTAGGTGACAGGTTTTTTCTGAGCACACCCTCTGTAGCCTCAAACACTTGGACAAGAGAGGAACTGGGTGTGTGTTATTACAGATATTTCTTCTTTTCGTAAAAATGGAAGAAGAGAAAGATGGTAATACCTTGTGAAGTAAATATGTGCTACCCTTTACTTGGACTATGAGATCACTTGAAATTTCAGAAGAGAGTGATCTGTATCAAGAAAATAAATAAGTTGACAAGTCTCTGAAGTATGTTAAACTAGGAGTAAAATTGAAGTTACCTAACAGCCTCAGTAGTGAAGAAAGTGTCCGGCCGAAATCCAAGTTTCATGAACTTCATGTCTCACGTCTCTTTTTGTTTCTTAATTTAGCAGTAGATATTCTCCCAAAACCAATTAACTATTCCAAATATATCAAACAAGAAGGATCTTTTTATCAACCTCTTAATAGTTCTTAGAAAAAAGGGTTATTACTGGATCTACCAAGCAAAGATTCAATTTATTTATACTAAATATTATAGCCAAAATGTCATGAATAAGGAAAATGAAGCACTCCTAAATTCTTGTCCTTTCACTCAAAACCTGTGCCCCATTATGATTTAAACATGCCAACACAACAACCAATGATACTCAAACGTCTCATCAACAACAATAAAGGATGATATATAGAAGCACAAGTCAATTTGTAAAATAAAATGTATGACATAAACAAAATAAAATAAAATTAATCATTTCTTGAAAATGTCTATATTTGTAAATTGAAGAGTTTTAGCCACTACCTTACCTTTGGTATCTTTGGTGTTGACAGCAATGAGAGGAAGGCCACGCCCACTAGTGCCCTTCCTTCTCATAATTATTACTTCACCAACTTTTCTACTCCTAATTTAGGACCTTCCATTATTTTAGTCAAATTTTCAACAATACTTATAATGACATAAAGGGAAGACTGGGAGAAATATAATATATTAAAGATATAATAGAATATTTGCATCACCATTAAAGTTGCCTTTTATCTTTTCTCATTTAAGGGCCTCAACTTCATGATATATAAATCAATACAAATTTCCTTCTATTTCATATTGAGTGAATTTGTGAGACAATACATATTTATTAAGAAAAATATTTGAGGACATAATTTAAATTATATTTTTTACTATGACCCTTTGTGAAATTATAATTATATAACTTTGTAACTAGTACAATTTATCTCTTAGAAAATATATAATAAAAATTCAAACATCCATCTTGAATTTGTGAACAATTCAATTACTTTAAATAATGAAAAAAACCTAAAAAAATGAGTTAAATTAGACTAGAAGAAGTATAATATATCAATGCAAGCATTTAAAGTAAAAGGGCCGGTATGGCTAATAAATATTTTGTTTATATTTGTAGGTGAAAAGGAGCTATTAGTTTCCATGAGAAGAAAGGAGAAGAACAAGAAGTGTTTCGTCATAATTATGTTGTGAGGCTAGAATACATTTAATTGGTAGTTGAAAATTTTAGTCGATTTCTTTTTTCCTGCATTGGATTCTTCCAAGAAAACTTGCAAACGTTTTATTTCAAATTTCATAATATTCATATTAATAACGACATCACATTCACACGGATAACCCGGGATTGATCCCCCTAAATGTCTTCTGAGTCGAGTCTATCGCATAGGGCTTGCCTAGTATGGTTTACATTCTCTGTGTGGCTTGCACGCTAGTATCGAATCGAGTCTCTTTTAATGACCGTTGCACACTAGCGAAAGTGTGGAGTCTTGTTTGACTTTAGTGTTGATGCCTAGTGTGCTGAGCTTACTTTGAATCATGCATGATAGAACCTATAATTTGCCCTGTTGGTCCGGTCGGCTAAGTAAAACTTTCTCTTGACATGATCTTAGGCAATTTTGAAAAGTGTGAGCCAATTTGACATATACCTCTTTTGTGGCCTACCTTGTGAGTATGTGAATCTCTCTTGAACACCCCTTGAACCTTAACCTTTTTGGAAGAAACTTGACGAAAACTAGACCTTTCTTAATCCATTACCTTTAATCCTCTTGATTTGTGGTTTAATGAATAGCCAACTTAGGGCAAACTAAGTTGGGGTGTGGTGAAAAGAAAATGGAAAGTCAAAAAGTGCTAGGAAAGTCTCCTTTAACCCGTGGTGGTGAGAAAAATAGAATCCCTTCATATAAAAAAAGAGAAAAAGAAAAGAAAAGAATACAAAAAAAGAAAGTTGTGGAATAAAGTACCAAAGAAATGGAGATTCCAAACAATCAATGGGAAGTGAATAATGGGATGACTTAAGAGCACTAGCAAATATGATGAAGGAAAAGGAAGGGGAGTGTTGTGAATACCACATCTCATGAGGATGAAAGCCACTGAGCCTAAATGACCATACATTTGCATTCAGCCCCATTACAAGCCTTAAAAAGACCTTTTTGATCTTGAGTGAGCTGAAACAAATGACGATTAGAAAATACGGGGAAACCTATGGGTGAAAACATGCATTGTTTTCATCTTTGTGAGTGTGAGCGTTGCATCTGATTCCAGAACTTTAAATGATTAAATCATCATGTGTGAATATGGAATCATTCTTCTGTGAGGGCAGTCAAACGTTTATGTGAGCTTGAACTTGCATTTGAGGCAAGTATTGTGAGCATGAGATTCTTTGATATTGGTAAGTCACTACTTGAATCTTTGAGTACACAATTGATCTTTGAATAAGTAAATTGAGTCTTGTTGTGTGCATTCATGATTGAGTCTTGTGTAGCACTGTTCAAGACACCCTTTTTGAACGACTGAACTTGAGTTTGCTGTGAGGATAAGCAAAAGTTTAAGTTGGGGGTGTTGATGAGTCCACCAATTGGACTCATTTAGGCCTATATTTTAATAGAAATTGTGTCCTCAAATGCTTATTTTATCTTGATATTTCATGAAAACCTTTAAGTTTCAGGTATTTGAAGTTTGAGGTAAAACATGGACACTATCGAGCAAAAAGGAGCAAAAGAAGCTAAAAGAACGAAGAAAAGAAGAGCTGCGAATCGCCAAACCCATTCGGCGAATTGCCAATAGATCGCATATTCGCCTTTTGTTCCAGTGTGCTGAGCCCTGAAGGAAAGGAGCAAATTGGCGGTGAAAAGAAGCAGTCGGCATATCGCCGAGTGACTCCGTGAGGCAGTGCTATATCACCCAATGATCCAGGACACAAAGTTACTGAAGGCAACTAATGAAAAACGATAAAGGTGACCAAACGGTGGATCGCCCAGTGCATCAGAGATCTCGACTAACGTCGCCAAAAGATCCTTCGGAGCACATTTTTCTGAAAACTATAAATACTAGTTCAGTGTTTATTCTTAAGAGCAAAATTTTACCTTGGTTTACCTAGTTTTTAGATTATTAAGTTTTAAACAAAGTTTTTGGAGATATTCTCTCTAAGTTTTGGAGAGGGTTTTGAAGAACTTGGAGCTTTCAAGGGTTTCATCTTCAAGAAATTGTACTTGGGTCTCTTGGTTTCTTCACTTTTGGCTTGTTTTAAGACTTAATCTTGCATACCCGTTGATGAGTCCACAAATTGGACTCATTTAGGGCTTTATTTTAATGTAAATAGTGTCCTTGAATGCTTGTTTTATCTCAATACCTGATTAAAATGCTGAAGTTTCAGGTATTTGAAGTTTTAGTGGAAGCATGGACACTTAGACGCAAAACGGAGCAAATAGGGCTAAAAAGAATAAGAAATGGAATCCTGCGGATCGCCAAGTTTAACTTGGCAAGTCGCCGAAATGACATGAACCGCCCTTCGTTCTAGTACGCGAAGCCTTGAAGGAAGTGGATCAAAAGGCGAGGAAATGAGCAGTCAGCGAGTCGCCGATAAGTTCCGCGAAGCAGTGCTGTACCACCCAATGATCCATAATGCAAGGATGCTAAAGGTAAGACACGTAAGGTGATAAGCTGACCAAAGGGCGGATCGCCGAGATCATCGGCGATCTCGACTAATGTCGCCGAACATTCCTCAGCAGCACAATCTGTGAAAACTATAAATACTATTTAGAATTGTAGTCTTAGGGGAGATTGGAGGGTGGAACATTAATTATTATTATTTTCACGTTAGAACATATTTTAGCTAATATTTTTCTCTCAAGTTTGGAGAGGTTTTTGTGGAGACTTGAAGAAAGGAGTTCTTCTTCCCCAAGTTGGAAGTCGGTCTTCTCTATTCATTTTCCTTTGCTTAATTCAAGGTTTAATTTCTTATACCCAGTTGATTTCATTATCATGTTAGGTATAATTTCTTATTTCTTGATGTGTGGCTAAAAACCCCCATTCTTGGTGTGTGATTTGGCAAATATGGGTTGATATTCTTGTTAGGTCTTGCTTGCTGATAGGTTAGATGTATTTTAATGGTGATTTCACCTAGTGGTTGTGGTTTAATCTAAAGGGTTTGTAGTTACAAATACAAAGACACCCATGTGTTTTCAGCTTGCCCGAAAGTGAGGTCGCGAAATCAAAACCACTAGACTGATGGCCTAAGGAGTGGGTCGACGTGAGGTTCAGCCCGAGAGGGTGAGCCCTAGTCTAATATCCTAACACTCAGCTTGAGAGAGTGAGTGGGGTAAGTCGTATGCTGTTTTTCATGCGGTAAATGGGTGTCCGAGAGGAACGCATTTGAAATGGGGTAAGTTGCCCGAGAAGGAACTTATTTTCATTTAAAGCTTAGCCTAGTCACTATTATTTTGCAAATTTCCTATCTAAAGCATGTACCCAACAATTTATCTCAACTTGTATTGCGGTCACATCCCAAGAACCTTTTCCCATACTTGATTTTCTTATTTATTTTGTTGTTTTAATAATTGTTACAAAACCCCCTTTTGATATTTGACACTTTTGTGTCACCCCCTTTAATTTATAATGCCTTTTATCGCAAATGTCTTTAACTATGACTAACTTGAATGAAATTATAATTGGTTATTAATTCTCAAAAGCACTCCCTTGGGACACGACCCCAACCCTTGGTTGGGTTAATATATTATCGACGATCATAGACACTCATACCGTAGGTCAGTGTCGTTGGTCATGATAAGCATCACCCATTGATGGAAACTGATATTGGTATACGTCATTATCTCTTTTACATGCGTAGCTAAAACCCCAATTCTTGGGGTGTGATTTTGTGAATATGGGTTAGATTTGTTGTTGGGTCTTGCTTGCTGATAGTCTCTTTGTAGTTTAAATGTGATTTCGTTTCGTGGTTGAGGATGAACTTAATGAGGTTGTATGTGCAAATATAATCTCATATATATGTTTTCGGCTTGCTCGAGAGAGAGGTCATAAAACTAAGACCACTAAATTGATGGCCAATGTGAGTGGATCGACATGAGGTTCAGATTGAGAGAGTGAACCCTAGTCCCATGTCCACACACTCAGCTTGAGAGAGTGAGTGGGTTAAGGCGGTGGCTGTTCTTTATACGGCAAGTGGGTGTCCGAGAGGAATCCGCTTGAAACGGTGTAAGTTGCTCGAGAGAGAGCTTATACCCCTTAAAGTCTAGCCTAGTAACAATTATTCTATGAATCTTCTATCGAAACCATATACCCAATAATCTAGGTTAACCCGTATTCCCGTCACATCCAATGATCCTCTCTCATTACTTAGAAACCCTCGTTTATTTTGCTGTTTTTACTTACAAGTGATAAAACCCCCCATTGTTAATTGACACTCTTGTGTTCCCCTTTAATTAACAATATTTTTAATCGTTAATGTCTTTAGCTACGACTAGTTAGAACTAAGTTTTATTTTTCTATTAATTCTCAAAACCACTCTCTTGGGAACGATCCCAACCCTTGGTTGGATTACTAAACTATTGTACGATCGTAGACACTTGCATCGGAAGTTGTGTCTTGATTATGCAAACATCACCCCTGGGTCGTGACATGAAGTCTGTAGGCAACTAATACTCAATTCACAACAACATGAGGAAAATCAATCACATAACTCATTTTATTTCAAAGCAATGGTTTTTAATGAACATCCATAAAATAAGAACATCATGGGACTAGCTAAAACACAGATGACACAAAAATAGCAAACAATGAGGAACTAAATACCTCAAGCTAGAGTAGGAGTAGAAGGAAAGAGCTAAGGATATCGGGACATCATATTGGCCTCGGCCTCCCAAGTAGCACCCTCAACTAAATTATTCCTCCATAACACTTTCACGGAAGCAACTTTTTTTATTTCTCAACTTCTTAACTTGCCAATCTAAGACCTCAACCGGAACTTCCTTATAAGAAATATTCACCTTGACTCCTAGACCTTCTAAAGGAACTATGGAAGTCGGATCACCAACACACTTCTTTAACATAGAGACATGGAAAACAGGATTCACCGACGCCAACTTATTAGGCCAATCAAGTTCATAAGCAACCTTACCAATACGTCTCAAAATCTCATATGGGCCTACAAAACGGGGACTAAACTTCCCTTTCTTACTAAACCTCATTACACCCTTCATAGGTTAAATTTTGAAGCAATCCCAATCATGAACATCAAACTCAAGATCTCTTCTTCTTACATTGGCATATAAATTTTGTTGACTTTGAGCAGTTTTCGACCCTTCTCTAATAAGTCGACCCTTCTCTATAGCCTAATGAACTAACTCAGGGACTATCAAGGCAATTTCATGCACCTCAAAACAACCTATATGAGATCTACACCTCATACCATAAAAAGGCTCAAATAGAGCCATACCAATACTTGAGTGATAGTTATTTTTGTAAGCAAACTCAATCAATGGAAAATTGTCATCCCAATTACCATTAAAATCAATCACGCAAGCTCTCAACATATCTTCCAAAGTTTGGATAGTACGCTCCGCTTGCCTATCGGTTTGGGGATGAAAAGTTGTACTAAGCTTAACTATAGTGCCAAGACCCTTTTGGAAAGGCTTCCAAAATTGGGAAGTTAAGTGAATACCACGAACGGAAATAATGGACAAGGTTACTCCATGAAACCTTACCATTTTTGTCAAGTACAACTTAGCATAATCCTCCACCGAATAGGAAACCTTGATGGGAATAAAATTAGCTTATTTCCACATCCGATCTACTATAACCCAAATTGAGTCATGTTGTCGCCGAGTGCATAGCAACCCTACTATGAAGTCCATATTCAAATCTTCCCACTTCCAATTAGGAATACAAATGTCTTAGGACAAACCTCATGGTTATTGATGCTCAACTTTCACTTGTTGGCTATTAGGACATTTAGCCAAATTTTTTGCAATAACCTTCTTCATCCCATTCCACCAATAGACCTCCCGCAAATAACAGCACATCTTGGTGGATCCCGGGTAAATGGAATGCATAGAACTATGGCCTTCTTACAAGATTTGTTCCATCAAGTCTTCAATATTAGGAACACACAAACGACCTACATATATAAGTACATCATCTTCTCCTTGGGAGAAAGCCTGAAAAGATTTCTTAAGCACCACTTCTTTCAACTCAGTAAAGGTTAGATCAAGACGTTGCTTAGCTTTAACATCCACCACAACAGACTATTGTGAACCATTATGAACCATAACACCACCCTTAGTAGAGTGTACTAACTGAACTCCCAACTAGGCCAATCTATGAACATTTCGAACCAACTCTTATCTATCCTGTTCAACATGAGCAAAACTACCCTTAGATAACCATCTAATAGAATCCGCTACTACATTCGTATTACCAGCGTCATAGAGAACACTCATATCATAATCTTTCAATAGCTCAAGCCACCCTCTTTGGAGAAGATTTAGATCTTTTTGGTTAAACATTATGGAAAACTCTTATGATCCGTAAAAACATCCACATGAACACCATAGAAATAATGCCTCTAAATCTTTAAGGCGAAAACAACCGCCGCTAAATCTAGGTCATGGGTAGGGTAATTCTTCTCATGAATCTGAAGTTGCCTAGAAGCATTGGCAATAACATTCCCATTTTGCATAAGCACACATCCTAGCCCAATTCTAGAGGTTTCACAATACACAACAAATACATCTGTCCCTTTATATATAGTCAACACCAAAGCGGAAGTAAGTCTGTCCTTTAACTCTTGGAAACTCTTCTCAAAAGCTTCGGTCCATATAAACTTAGCCTTCTTTTGAGTCAAAGTCGTCAAAAGAGAGACAGTGGAAGAAAACCCCTCAACAAACCTTCTATAGTAACCGGCAAAACCCAAGAAGCTTCTAATATTCGAAGGGGTTAGAGCTCTAGGACAACTGTTGACCGTATCCATTTTAATATGATCTACCTCAATACCCTTACTTGAAACAACGTTACCATGAAAATCCACGAACATTATCAAAAACTCAATTTTACTAAACTTTGCAACTAATTGTTTGTCCTTAAGGATTTGCAACACAATCCTCAAATGATTGATCTGATCATCCTCACTCCTCGAATGAATCCATATATCATCAATGAACACAGTTACGAACATGTCAAGATATTATCTAAAAACTCTATTCATCAAATTCATAAGTTCTACCGGAGCATTAGTCAAACCAAATGACATCACAAAAAACTCATAATGAGTATATCGGGTTTTAAAAGTCATTTTTGGAATATCATCTTCCTTCACCCTCAATTGGTGATAACCCGACCAAAGATCAAACTTAGAGAAGTAACTTGTCCTTTGAAGTTGGTTAAACAAATCATCCATCATTAGAAGAGGATACTTATTCTTAATGGTCACCTTATTCACTTGATGATAGTCAATGCACATACGAAGAGAACCATCTATCTTTCACACAAATAAAACTGGAGCACCCCATGGCGATATACTCGGTCAGATGAAACCCTTATCCAACAAACCCTTCAATTGTTCTTTCAATTTCTTTAATTCTTCCGCAGCCATTCTATAAAAAGGAATAGAAATAGGTTGCGTATTTGGGAGAAGATCAATACCAAAGCCCATTTCTCTTTTGGAGGAATACCGGGAAAATCATCGGGGAACTGAAAATTCATTCACAGTGGGGACCGACTCAAGAGTAGGGGTTTTCGAATCTACATCCCTCACCCTAACTAGATGGTAAAAGTTACCCTTATGAATCATCTTTCTAGCTTTAAGACAAGAGACACACTGACCCTTAGGCATACAATTTCCCCCTTTCCACTCTAGGATAGGCTCATTCGGGAATAGAAACTTGACTACACAGGTTTTACAATTATGAGAAGCATAACAAGAGTGCAACCAATCCATACCAAGGATAACATAAAAATCTAACATATCAAACTCTACCAAATCAACAAGAGTAACTCTATGGATACGGAGACGGGACATTTTCAATAGTCCCTCTTAGCCACAACAGAATCACCAACAACGGTAGAGACAGAAAAGGGTTCTAACAACCTTTCCTTTTATGCCTTTCTTTGATGTTATAACTATTGTATGGCATTTTATGAGACTTTCATTGTATTGGAAAATGTTTTAAATTTCCGCACTTTTCTATTATCTTATGTTATGATATGCTAAGGGGCTTGTATGAGACCTCTCAAGGTCTTGTATGCCTTGTTACATCTAGGGGGTACCCCTGGGTCGTGACATGAAGTCTATAGGGAACTCATACTCAATGCACAACAACATGAGGAAAATCAATCACATAACTCATTTTATTTCAAAACACTAGTTTTTCATGATCATTTATAAAATAAGGAAATCATGGGAATAGCTAAAACAGAGATGCACAAAAATAAAAATCAATGAGGAATTCAATACCTCAAGCTAGAGTAGGAGTAGAAGGAAAAAGATGACGATATCAGGACATCATATCATCCTCGGCCTCCCCAGTGGCACCGTCAACTAAATTATTCCTCCATAACACTTTCACTGAAGCAACTTCTTTGTTTCTCAACTTCTTGACTTGGCGATCTAAGATATCAACCGGAACTTCCACATAAGAAAGATTGCCCTTGACTCCTAGACCTTCTAAAGGAACTATGGAAGTCGGATCACCAACACACTTCTTTAACATATAGACATGGAAAACCGGATGCACCAACACCAACTCATAAGGCTAATCAAGTTCATAAGCAACCTTACCAACACGTCTCAAAATCTCATATGGGCCTACAAAACGGGGACTAAACTTCCCTTTCTTACCAAACCTCGTTACACCATTCATAGGTGAAATGTTGAAGTAAACCTAATCATGAACATCAAACTCAAGATCTCTTCTTCTTAAATTGACATATAAATTTTGTCCACTTTGAGTTGTGTTTAACCTTTCTATAATAAGTCGACCCTTTTCTATAGCCTAATGAACTAACTTGGGTCCTATCAAGGCAACTTCACGCACCTCAAAACTACCTATAGGAGATCCACACCTCCTACCATAAAGAGCCTCAAATGTAGCCATACCAATACTTCAGTGATAGTTATTTTTATAAGCAAACTCAATCAATGGAAAATTGTCATCTTAATTACCCTTACCCTTAAAATCAATCACATAAGATCTTAACATATCTTCCATAGCTTGGTCAGTACTCTCCACTTTCCTATCGGTTTGGGGATTAAAAGTTGTACTAAGCTTAACTATAGTGCTAAGACCCTTTTGGAAAGACTTCAAAAAATGGGAAGTGAATTGAGTACCACAATCGCAAATAATAGACAAGTTCACTCCATGAAACCTTACCATTTCTCTCAAGTACAACTTAGCATAATGATCTACCGAATAGGAAACCTTGATGGGAATAAAATGAGCCAATTTCATCATCCGATCTACTATAACCCAAATCGAGTCATGTTATCGCCGAGTGCGTGGCAACCCCACTATGAAGTCCATATTC
This sequence comes from Solanum gracilifrons, assembly GCA_029582605.1. NCBI lineage: Eukaryota > Viridiplantae > Streptophyta > Magnoliopsida > Solanales > Solanaceae > Solanum > Solanum gracilifrons. Next base: position 21,346 of record JAJOOH010017814.1, read on the forward strand.
AAATCTTTCCACTTCCAATTAGGAAAACCAATGTCTTGGGACAAACCTCTCGGTTATTGATGCTCAACTTTCACTAGTTGGCAATTAGGACATTAAGCCAAAAATTCTGCAATATCCTTTTTCATCCCATTCCACCAATAGATCTCTCGCAAATCACGGTACATCTTGATGGCTTCCGGGTGAATGCAATGTAGAGAACTATAGGCTTCTAACAAGATCTGTTCCCTCAAGTCATCAATATTAGGAACACACAAACGACCTTGATATCTAAATACACCATCTCTTTTTTGGGAGAAAGCCTCAAAAGATTTCTTAACCACCGCTTATTTCAACTCAACTAAGGTTAGATCAAGATATTGCTTACCTTTCACATCCACCACAAAATACGATTCTGAACTATTATGAACTATAACACAACCCTTGGTAGAGTCTACAAACTGAACTCCCAACCAGGCCAATCTATGAACATCTCGAACCAACTCTTATCTATCATGTTCAACATGATCAACACTACCCATAGATAACCGGCCAAGAGAATCCGCTACTACATTCGCATTACCGGCGTGATAGAGAACACTCATATCATAATCCTTCAATAGCTCATGCCACCTTCTTTGGTGAAGATTTAGATCATTTTGGTTAAACATATATTGAAAACTCTTATGGTCGGTGAAAGCATCCACTTGAACACCATACAAATAATGCCTCTAAATATGTAAGGCAAAAACAACCGCCGCTAATTCTAGGCCATGAGTAGGATAATTCTTATCATGAATCTTAAGTTGCTTTGAAGAATAAGAAATAAAATTCTAATTTTTTATTAGCACACATCCTAGCCCAATTCTAGAGGCATCAAAATACACAACAAATACATACGTCCCTTCCAGTAAAGTCAACACCAAAGCGGAAGTAAGTCTGTCCTTGAACTTTTGGAAACTCTTCTCACAAGCTTCGGTCCATATAAACTTAGCCTTATTTTAAGTCAAAGTCATCAATAGAGAGGTAGTGAAGAAAACCCCTCAACAAACTCTCTATAGTAACTGAACAAACCCAAGAAACTTCTAATATCCTTCAATTGTTCATTCAACTCATTTAATTCTTCCGTGGCCATTCTATAAGGAGGAATAGAAATAGGTTGTGTATATGGGAGAAGGCCAATACCAAAGTCCATTTTCCTTTTGGGAGGAATACTAGGCAAATCATCGGGAACCGAAAACTCAATTCACAATGGGGACCGACTCAAGAATAGGGGTTTCAGAATCTACATCCCTCACCCTAACTAGATGGTAAATGTAATCCTTGAAAATCATCTTTCTAGCTTTAAGACAAGAGACACACTGACCCTTAGGCTTAGAATTTCCCCCTTTCCACTCTAGGATAGGCTAATTCGGGAACTGAAACTTGACTACACGGGTTTTACAATTAAGAGAAGCATAACAAGAGTGCAGCCAATCCATACCAAGGATAACAAAAAAATCCAACATATCAAAATCTACCAAATCAATAAGAGTAACTCTATGGGATAAGGAGACGAGACATTTTCTATAGTCCCTCTTAGTCACAATAGAATCACCAACAAGGGTAGAGACAAAAAAGGGTTCTAACAACACATCTGGAAGAACATCAAACCACATAGCCACATACGGTGTCAGAAAAAGACAAGGTAGCACTGGGATGAAGTAAAGCATATACATCAAGTTTAAAGACATTTAACATACTAATAACTACATTTAGGAGAACCCTCTTATTCACAACGAGTTTGTAGAGCATATAATTGGTTTTGCTTGGGAGCATTGGAACCCGAACCATTATGAGGAGCTTGCTTGCCCTCTCTTCCCTTAGCTGTAATCATTGGAAAATCCCTAATCTTATGACACTACCATTCCCTACATGAGGCTTAGGGTTAGACAACCTATCTTTGTTGAGCTTAGGAGGATCCTTGGACGAACCATGACTTGAAAACCTTTGTCAAAATTGAGGATGACTATGTTCATCGGCAGTGGCAGATCGAGGATTTTAAGGTTGTGGGTGCTCTGAAAGTGCCGGAGTCAAAACTATAAAACATACATCTTAACAATGAGATTCGAACTGGGGCTCAACAATATTAAAAGAGCCTTAAGCACCCACCCAAGAGCCAATGGGCCAATCATAACATTCATTCATTCATTGGGTGCTCTAAGTTAATTTTATACAAATATCTCTTAACCTTTACATATATATTTATATATATGTATGTATTTATTTCGAGACGAGGTTAATAGGTGCTCGAGACCCCGACAAACTCCTTGTGGATCCGCCCCTGTCCATCGGACCTTGCATGGGAGAAATTAGCATCCCCTGTTTTTGGCTTTTCTCTCCCTAGACCTTTCCTTAAGTTTCTCCTATTCGATCTATTGTGCATGAACCATGAGACTAGAGATGTTCATGTCATTGATGTGCATGGAGGTAAAACACTCTTTAACCACCATTTGGGACACACCCGAAACAAATTTACTCATCCATTCCCTAGAATTGGCAACAATTGGTGTAGCATATTTAGATAGTTGTGTGAACTTCAAAGCATATTCCCTTACAGTAATTCTTCCTTGACAAAGGTTGATGAACTCAAGCACCTTTGCTTCCCTCATCTCAAGGAGAAAGAACCTATCAAGAAAGGCAGCCTTAAACTTCTCCTAATCAAGATGATCCGCATCTTTCGGTCTCCCGTCTTTCCATTTGTTGTACCATATTTGAGCAACACCTTTAAGTTGATAGGAAGCCATCTCTGCCTTTTCAACCAGCATAACTCCCATGATCATCAATATCTTGTAGACGTCATTGATAAACTCTCGAGGAGTTTTGTCAACCTTAGAACCATAAAACTCCAGAGGATTCATCCTAAGGAAGTCTGTCACTCTAGAAGCCGTCGTACCCACATTTGGGTTCACAAAAACCACAACCTCCCTATTAGCTTCAACCGTCACGGCTTGAGAAAATACTTGAAAAGAAGCCCTAAAGTCTGCATTAGTCACTTGCTCAGCCAAAGGGTCGACCAGAGCTTGAGAAAGAGATTCTTTTTCCGCATTCTCTTCCACATTCCTTCTAGCATAAGCTCTTCGAGTAGACATATCTTGTAGAGCATGGGATAAGGATTAGAGACCTTATAGAGTTAAACCCTATCGCAAGACTATAAAGTAGTGAAAGAAATGGAGTTTCCTAAACATCTTGTAGCCTTTCATTCATAAATGTGGCACACTTCACACTCATGAACAAGACTCTACTAACGTGGCTTATGAGACATCTTAGGACCATTCTAAACCTTGTGCTTTGATTACCAAGTTTGTCATGACCCAAAAGTAAACCCTAGATGTAACATGGCATATAGGACCCTGAGAGACCCTTTACAAGCCACTTAGAATTCATAAAATAAAAAATAGAATAACAGAGTTTAAATAATATTTCAAGTCCAAACATTTTATAAAATAAAGCGAAAGTCTAAAACACTTGTCTAAATAGCCATCTAATACAATAGAAGGAAATTGAGCCTACCTCATATATTATGTTCAAAAGTGAAAATAAGAAGGATACTAAGAACAAATAAAATCCTTCCACGAAGTATGAGGACTCACCAAGCTTGGAAAATTAACCAAGTCAACCTCTAGCCAGGAAACTGTGAACCCTAAATATCGAACCTTACATTCGGTAAAGTGTCAAGAGTATGTGTTAGTACAAAATGATGTACCAAATATCATAGCAATGCATAAAACATTTAAATCGTGCTAAAACGAGAGATTTCATAACATGCAATTGACCAAGCTAAAACATGATATAAGAAGGTTAGAAAACATACTTCATAAAACATGGTCAGTGCAAGCTAATCAACTTTAAAACCTTTGAACACATATGATGTAACACTCTGGAAACTAGTAAGCTAAACTAGAGTTTAACACGAGGGTTAGAGTTATAAATGTACCTTCCCATAGCTAAAAATATAGGGTTTCGTGTTAGAACGTCAAGGTACAACCCCCAAGGACCAACTATGGGTCCTTGAGGAAGACTCTTAAAAGTTCCGTGGCAGTGACCCACAAAAAGGGACTCACACCTGATGAGTTCAAGATTTGGACTTGGGGAATGGTTGACATAGATTTAGTTTCCTCAAATGCTTAATTTGTGCCAATAACTGATGTTAAATCCTTGATTTTAGGGTATATGGATTGGGGAACAAATCAAGGACACTAACAGGAAAAAATGAACAAAACAATATGAAAGAATGAAGAAGGGCGAGCCTGAGGATCACCAAGAGTACTCAGCGTGTGGCCGAGTGGTTCATTAGACCGCCTAAAGTTCCAGTGTACCAAGCGCTGAAGAAAAGAACCAAGTTGGCGATGGAACAGAGTAGTTAGTGGATCGCCGAGTGATTCCACGAAACCAAGACAAACAACCCAAAGTTACAGACCTTGAGGATGCTTTGAGTACCAAAGCAAAAGAGCGATTGAAACTAGCAAAGGGCGGCTTGCCGAGTGGTTTGGCAAGCCTGACTTACTTCACCGAGTGACTCTTCATTGCAAATTTTTGGCGACTATAAATACATTTTTGAACATTTAGTTTAGTATCATTTTTACTCTTTAGAACATTCTATTTTAAAGTTTGAAGCATCTAGAGACATTTTTCTCTAGTTATTCTTTAGCTTTGAGGGATTGAAGAAATTCACTTTTGAGAAATTGGAAGTGGGTCTTTGGTATTCTTCAAATTGGAGCATTGTAAGGACAAATATACACTTACCAATTTGATGAATAAACAATTTGGTAACTGTTTTTACATTTTTATAATGTCTTGCTAAAACCCCAATTCTTGGGGTGTGATCATGTGATTATTGGATGATTTAGTTTATGAGTATTCCTAATTGTTAGTTTAAATGCTATTTAGAAGTTAGTTTAATCATTAATTGTGGTTTAATTTAAGAATTGTAGTTGCAGATGCAGTTCTATGTTTGTGTTCTTGGCTTGCTCAAGAGAGAGGATTTAGAACTAAAACTATTAATTGATGGTTTATGGGTATTGGGATGACCTTAGTTCAGCTTGAGAGAGTGAATCCTAAACCCAATCCCACACATTTAGCTCGAGAGAGTGAATGGATTAAGGTGTAAGTTACTTTTATTTTGCATGCTTGTTGATGTTCGAGAGAAATAACTTGATTAAGGGTAAATTGTTTGAGAGAAAGTTTTCCTCCACTAGAGCCTATCCTACTCACTATTATCTAGCTATTAAATAATAGTTGCAATTACCCATATGTTTATAATTTCCTATAATTGATCACATCGCGAGAACCAGTCTCATTACTGTTAATTCTTATTGTTTGTGACTGTTTGTAGCTGTTAGTCAAAACCAAAACCCCCATTTTATATTCGTGTCACCCCTTAATTCGAATGATGTCTTTATTAGATAACTTTTATTTCTATGACTGATTTGAACATGTTCATACTTCCCAATTGAATCTGAAACACGTACTGCTCCCTGTGGGATTCGACCCCTACTCATTTAGTTGGGTTATATACTGATTTAAGATCGTTGACATTTAGAAATGGATTAAGTGTCTTTGATAACGTTACTTTAATCAAAATGGCGTCGCTGCCAGATAGTGGTGTTGTTTGAAATTGTTTTGTGAAGTTGGATTGTGTCCTTTTTAGTCATAGTTGAATCTACTTACTTTTAGCTTTGGTTTTTGTGTTGTTTGTTAAAACAGAGGAAATGAGTGTCAACAGAAGAAATGGTAGCCAAGTTGGCCACCAATATGACATCAGAAATCTCAATGATATTAATGAATTGAATGTCAATGACCCATATCTAGTGGGTGGAGTTGGTGCCATTCGCTTGCCTCCAGCTGATGGAAACACCGTGTTTCACATTACTAGCACCATGTTGGAACTCTTACAATTGAAAGGGTTGTTTGGTTAGCTAGCTCATGAGGATCCCCATGAGCACATAATGAACTTTGTTGATGTCTGCCGACCATTCTCCTTTAAGAACATATCTCAAGAGTAGGTTCGGTTGAGGTTGTTCCCATTTTCTCTAATGGGAGAAGAGTGCAAGTGGCTGGCTGAGTTGCCAAGAGATTCTATCACTTCGTGGGAAGAACTCATTAATGCATTCCAAATCCGATTTTCCCTCATTCGAAGATGATGACATTTAGGGATAACATCCAAAGCTTCAAGCATTTGGAGGGTGAGCCAATCCATGAGACTTGCAAAGATTCAAAAAGTTTGTGTTGTAATGCCCAACTCATGGGTTGCCCGACAATGTTTTGTTGCATTACTTTTACCATAGCCTTGATTCGGTGAACAAGGGAGTAGATGATCAACTTTCTCCGGGAGGTTTAATGCAACAAACTTACGTTATAGTAGCCGAACTTCCGGATGGCATGACCAAGAATTAACTGGGCATGGTACACCTGCGAAGATTAGGTATCCTCTCTCACTTCTAAATTTACAAAGGAGCAACTTGAGAAAGATCAGGAGAGGGACCAAAATATGGCAAAGATGATGACTGAGCTAGAAATTTTGGCCAAGAACGTCAAGGGTGCTGGTACTAGGAGTGTCAATGTTGTGGGTATTGGGTGTGTAAACCCCGATGAGGACATGTTTGAAGAGTTGTACAATGAGGAAGTGAACTTCCTATACAACCAAGGAGGAAGTTATCGTGCATACTACCCAAGGCCGGGTGGTAACAAAGGTTGGAATAGAGATGAGGGTTGGAGAGACCGTGATAGAGAATGGCGTGATCAGAATGCCAACTGGAAGGAAAGAGATGGGGAGAAGGATAGGTATGTTCCTCCACACGAGCGTCAAAAGCCCAAAGATTCTGAAGGTGGCAGAACTAAGGATATGCTATCACGTATTCTCAACAAGGTTGAAGGTCCGATAAGGTTTTGAAGGAAATGAAAGAAGAAGTATTGACTCTCAACCAGACGGTGACCTTTCATTCAGTCACTTTCAAGAAGTTGGAGACCCCAATGGGTCTAATTTCTTCACATTTAAATCCGAGACAACAAGGGGGGTTTCCTAGCGATACTATGGCAAACCCCAAGAATGAAGCTTAAATGGGTACTTGTGTCGTACCATAACATTAACTAAAGCACTACTTAAGAGGTAACCCAAGTTTTTATTGATTTTTGTTTTGATTTTGGATAACGTGTGTTGATTGTGCAGGTTCATGTCTGGAATGTGTTTGAAAAATGCAGGTTGGCGAGCCAAGAGTCCTGTCGGTGACTCGCTGAAGAGATCGGAGAACCCAACTTGGACTGTTGTTGGACTCAAGAAAATATCAAGTGAGAGTATGTAAAACTCGACGAACTCATGAACGAAGCGGTGACACACCGAACAGGTCTACAAGCCCAACTTAGTCCACCGTTTGGACCCCTAAATTTACTGGAGGTCCTATAAAACTCAGCGAGGTAAGTTACCACTCGGCGCGTCACCACGTGGTTCGGCGAGTATAACGACCCGAAAAATGATAGGATGAACTAGAGCCTAATCATGAGGGTCAACATCAAGATAACTGTTAGACTCCATAATTGAAGGACCTTTTAAAGATTGGTTGAGGGTTGCAAGGGAAAGTGCTAGGCCAAAGGGGCAAGGCATAAGCCAAAGGCCAAGGCTGCCCAATATTAGCGAAGCACTGCCTCAAGTCCACGAACCATTTAACAGCCAATGGTGTTGACCATGGTCAGCAGAAATGGCTGTGAAGGTCACTTGGTGGTATGAAAGGCAAGGCACCTAGGCCAAGCTACTGTCCAAACTTCACGGACCACTCAACAGTCAGTGGTTTTGACCACGGTCCGTAGAAGTGGTAGTGAAGATGCCTTGGCTTCATGAAGGTTGGAAAGCGAAAGGGATTCACTGCCTAGAGGACCACGGGCACCACCACGGGCCATCGTCCCCTTTCACGAACTGTAGAAGTGGACTTGATCCTTGACGAGGCTCCCCAAGTTGGGTTTTTTTAGGTAATTTCGTTTTAAGTGTATATTAAGTGGGGTTGATTTTAAATGGTTTATATCATACATATAGATACATATATATATATATATATAT
>JAJOOH010017815.1:0-30078 GCA_029582605.1 Solanum gracilifrons
GGTTCTTCCAAAGAAAGGTAAGGCTCAAAGAGTGTTCAAGAGAGTTTTCACATGCTCACAGGTAGGTCCCAAAAAGAGGTATATATATGTCAAATTGGTTCACACTCTTTAAAATTGCCTAAGATCATCTCAAGAGTACACCTTACTAAATCAATCATACTAACTGGGCAAATTCTAGGTTTATTCATGCATGGTTCAAAGTAAGCTAATCGCACAAGGCATCGATACTTCAGTCAAACAATGCTAAACACGTTCACTAGCATACAATGATCCTCACAAGAAAATCAATTCGATAAATGGTTAGTCACAACGAGATGCAAAGAGTGCACATATTGTCTATGTAACTTCATTTGGCCTCGTCGTTGCCGTGCATTTATGTTTGTTCAATTGGGAGTACTATTCAAATTATCGGTATTAATCGAAACCGAGACTTAAATTTTTGCAAAAGAACAGCCACTTTCAACACAAAAGGTGGCAAAAAATTTTTGAAAGGGTCAAAATTATTTTGCAAGTTAAAACAACAAGAGCCATTAGCTCAAGCATCCACAAAAAGCAGTATTAAAACACAATTTAAAATAGACAGCCCAAATATCAAAATAACACACAAAGGTGGGCCTCACCCCACCACAAAAAAAAACCTTTGTCCTCAAATGTATGTAGGAGTATCCAAAAGCTTAGACAAGTAAAGATAGAAAAAGAGGAAAGGGAATCCTGTCTATTCAGTCGCTCTATCTGTCGGGGCCTGAATATGTGCATCGGTTCCCGGTATATCTATCTGGTCGCGTGTCTCAGTCTCAGTCTCAGGAGTAGCCTCAGACATACTAGCAATGCCAGAGCCATTGGGAGCTGTTGTGGGCTACTCAGTTGGCACTATTTTAGTTGCCGACTGCACAACCATCTCCACGAGGTTCGGAAAGTCTCTGAATATGATATCCTCTTGGCTTTCGCTCAGCACCTTATCGTGCACTGCTACCTGCTCTTCGTTGGTCTCTGTGTTTGTGTCTACATGCCCTGCATCATCCTTCTGCACTTCTCCAGGAGTGGTCGGGGGAATCCCAGAGGTTTCAGGGATATCTATGTCATCTTCTCCGCGCATCAGTGCTGTGAAGTCAGTGGCCTTCAGATAGGCTACATCTTTCTTCAGCTCGGCTATTTCAGCTTTTAGGGCTGAAACCTCAGGTGTCTCCCCCTGTCTGCTCTCACAAGTAGTGACTCTGGCAGTCAGTTCATCAACAGTATTTTTGATGGGGGTTAGTGCGGTCAAGATGGCACTGTCAATCATCTCTGGGACGAATTTCTCTAATCGTGTCGCCCTACCTTCTGCCGAGTAGGCTAGCCGTCCCATTTTCAGGATCATGGCCTGAGTGATCCTGGAAGGCTGGGCTGATGATGAAACACCTGGGACCTGTACGAAAGAAGAGGGAGGATCGAGTATACCTGATGGCTCATAGGCCGGAGTATGCGAAGGTGTTTCTGCTAGTAATGCATCAATTTCGACCTCTGAAGATGTATTTGTTGGGGCTGTCCTCCTTCTGTCAATCTCTCTTGTAGGAATTCGGCCTCTATACGCCGGATGTCGGTGGAGGAAGATAGGGTAACCTCAACTTCCCTCGTAATGTCACGTGGTACTCCAGCTTTTCGGCATAAATCAATGATCAGTACAGAAACTGGCAGAGACGTCTGTATCTGTTTGGCCGTCATAGCCATCTTCTGTGAAATCTAGAAATCCCAGGTCGATCTGCCTCCTGAACATGATAGAACCAAGTCAAGCAGCCTTTGGATGACACAGAATGGACTCGTTCTGGGACGGCATGATAGTGCTGCTGATGAACCCAAACCAATACCGAGAGGCAGTGTTCATATCCTTCTTCTCAATGGGAACTCCTGCGTCCATCCACCTCGGGGTGGTGTTAGAGATCATCGGAGCTAACCAAACCCTTCAAATCATCGAGATATGGGACAATAGGCAAACCATGGTAGGGAAGTACCGAGTGCAGCGATCGTCCTAATACAACATATATGTGTTCGCTGTGACACTCTACTTCCTTGCCTCTAACGATAGCGATTTCACTGGTCGGAAATAACTGGCCTTCTTTCTGCTTTTCGGGACCAACTCCCCATAGGCTAAGTAGAATTCCCGGACCCAGAAAGGTATGTAAGTATCTCGTGGCCTCATGAATTGCTCAAACTAGTGATACCTGAGCGTGTCAAGCACCTCAGCATGCTTGCCTTCCAGGCCTTCCAAATATAGCAATATTTCTTCGAAAATGGTGCGTAAATCATCTCCTTTCAATCTATTCAGCAATCTAGGTGGAGGTGGAACTACGGGAAGTGCAGGAGCCACTGGAGGTGGTGTTGGGGTTGGCACTGGTGCAGTAGTAGTTAAAGTGGCAGCTGAGGGGGTGTTGGTGGCTGTGGACTGAGACCTGGCACGAAGCACTCTCCTTCGGTCAATCAAAGGCAGTTCATCCTCTGGTTCGACAAAATCTGGCTCCACAGCAACTCCTTTCCTTGCTATATGGTTTTTCCTTTTTCCTTTATATCCCGATGGGAGATCTTGCTTTCTTTTTTGTGAAGGACATGATCCTCCTTCATTTATTGTAATGCGCTTTGTTGTTTTCTGAGGGGGCTCGTTTAGGTTGGTGCGTACCATTTCTACAAAAGATCAAGAAGAAACTCAAATGGAAGTACATAAAAGTTATAGTAGATAGACTCACTGGTCTGATCGGCGAGTCGCCGAATTGTTTTGGCGAACCAGAACGAGTTCCCTGAAGGGATTGTCTTAACAATGAGAAGAAAACAACGATAGGTAGAATCATTCGGTGAATCGCCGACTACTTTAGGCGAGCAGGATATATTCGCCGAAAGTGACAGTGCAGCAGGATCCTAGGGATGTAGATAGAGGGCAATTATAATAATTTCGGTGAGTCGCCGAGTGTTTTCGGCGCCCTCAGACTTCTGGCCGAAAGTTACAGAATCAAACATAAATTGAGGCGCCAAATCATTGGCAGGGTAGGGCATTAGGCAAACCGCCGAGTCATTCAGTGATCTCAACTTAGCTCGCCAATTGACCCAACGTTCTTATTTTTGACCCACCTTCACGAATTCAATCCCCCAAATCCCAGAAAATCAAATCAAAGTATACACTCATGGAATTCAAATAAGACCCACACTACCCATCACTGTCGAGATACTCAGACTCCCCCGAATTTGTCAAATTTTGATCGTGTGACGATGCCTGCTCATAGGATTGGTGTTACCCGATCTTCCATCAAGCAATTTTCGTCATTTAGCGCACATATAGGTTACTAAGACTTCACCCAATCAACCTAACAACTAACATGCAACACCCCTATCGATATCAATTAATTCAAAGTGCAAACACTAGGCATTCAATTACTTAAGCATTTTAGGCAAAGTTTACGAATTGAAAACAGCATCATAGCAACCTATTTCTATCAGAGAGGCCCAGTACACGTCATCCTGATACTATAACTGCAAAAGAGAGCAAAATTTTCTAAAATAAAATTGGGGTTTTAGAGACAAACCTTGTACGCCGATCAAATAGCTTTCTGTAATGTTAGGCAGCAAAGAAATCCTAGGTCCGACTACCAATCGACAACAACAATACTAATTACAAGAACAATCTATAAAATGCTACTATGTGGGAACTTGTGAAGCATCAAAGCAAGGGAAAGCGAATAGTTTTAAAATTTTGGCATTCTTTGGCCAGATATTAACCGTCCAATTCCTAGCCTTTCGGCGACGTTAGTCATATAGCTGAGAGCATCGGTGATGCGCCGAAAGCTTACTTACCTCGCCGAGTTTTACAGGACCTCCCTTAATTTGGGGTCCCAAAGGAAGATTAAGTCAGAAACGAGGATAGATTCGGCGACGAGCCCACTGGGTCCTTGGCTCGCCCTCTTGTACTACTCAACACCTTCCGCATTTTACCCTACAAAATCAGCACACCCTTATTCGAATTGAATAATTAAAAAGTAGTAAAACCTTGGGTTGCCTCCCAAGAAGCGGCTTATTTTACGTTGTGGCACGACGTAAGTTCGATCTCACTCTCCGTTATTGGGGTTACCCCTAGTGTCACTAGGTGATCCCATTATGTCATTTGGGTGGAGATGGGGCACTGCAAAACTCAGTAATGACCTGATCAACCGGATTGATCTAGAGTGAGATCTAATCATTTGATTAAACACTTCAACATTCTGCTTCATTTCCTCTAATACCTGATCCTGCTCGGTCACCTTTTGGAGAATAATTTGAAGTGTGTCCTCGACACGTTTTTCTCTCCCATCTCTGGACTTCCTCAGCTCATGAGAGGGTATATACCTCCCTTTGTTGTTGCATTGGACTTCCACCTCTAAGATTTTGGTGACCAGTTCGTTTAGCTGAGATGCTAGGGCGATCAGTGTGAGGTCTTTTTGGACTTCTTGGCTCGATTCCACCAACTTGCCACTACTCTACTCAGCCATGTTCGTCTAAGTGGATAACACAACGAAAAACAAAGAAAGTAAAGTTAGTGAACTACGAGTAAGAATAACAATTCTATTAAACTAAAAATTCTCAAATAACACCACTCCCCGACAGCGGCGCCATTTTGATGCTTATCATGACCAACGACACTATCCTACGATATGAGTGTCTAAGATCGTCAATAATATAGTAACCTAACCAAGGGTTGGGATCGTGTCCCAAGGGAGCAGTTTTAAGAATTAATAACCAATTAGAATTTCATTCAAGTTAGTCGTAGTTAAAGACATTTGTGATAAAAGACATTGTAAATTAAAGGGGGTAACACAAAAGTGTCAAATATCAAAGGGGGTTTTGTAACAAGTACTAAAACAGCAAAATAAAAAGAAAATCAAGTATGGGGAAAGGTTCTTGGGATGTGACCGCAATACAAGTTGAGATAAATTGTTGGGTTCAGCCTTTCGAAAGGACATTTGCAACATAATAATGACTACGCTCAACTTTAAATGGAAATAAGTCCCCTCTCGGGCAACTTACTCCGTTTCAAATACGTTCCTCTCGGCCACCCATTTGCTGCATAAAGACCAGCCTACGCCTTACCCCACTCACTCTCTCGAGCTGAGTGTTAGGATATGGATCTAGGGACTCACCCTCTCGGGCTAAAGATCATGTCGACCCACTCCTTAGGCCATCAGTCTAGTGGTTTTGGTTTCGCGACCTCCCTCTCGGACAAGCCGAAAACACATAGGTGGCTCTGTATTTGCAACTACAAACCCTTTAGGTAAAGCCACAACCACTAGGTGAAATGACCATTAAAATACATCTAACCTATCAACAAGCAAGACCCAACAAGAATATCAACCCATATTTGCTAAATCACACCCAAGAATGGGGGTTTTGAGCCACACATCAAGAAATAAGAAATTATACCTAACATGATAATGAAATCAACTAGGTATAAGAAATTAAACCTTAAATTGAGAAAAGGAAAATGAATAGAGAAGACCCACTTCCAACTTGGGGAAGAAGAACTCCTTTCTTCAAGTCTCCACAAAACCCTCTCCAAACTTGAGAGAAAAAAACAGAAAAATATGTTCTAAAGTAAAAATAATAATAATAATTGTTCCACACTCCAAAACTCTATAAGACTACAATTCTAACTAGTATTTATAGTTTTCAGAGATTGTGCTGTGGAGGATTTTTTGGCAATATTAGTCGAGATCGCCGATGAACTCGGCGATCCACCTTTTGGTCAACTTATCGCCTTCAGTGTCTTGCCTTTAGCATCCTCGCATTCTGGATCATTAGGCGGTACAGTACTGCTTCACGGAAATGATCGGTGACTCGCCGAATGCTCTTTTCCTCGCCTTTTCATCCACTTCCTTCAAGGCTTCGCATACTGGAACAAAGGGCGGTTCATGTCGTTTCAGCGACTCGCCAAGTTAAACTCGGTGATCCGTAAGATCCCATTTCTTGTTCTTTTCAACCCTATTTACTCTGTTTTGCGCCTAAGTGTTCATGCTTCCACTAAAACCTCATCATTTTAATCAGGTATTGAGATAAAACAAGCATTCAAGGACACTATTTCCATCAAAATAAAGCCCTAAATGAGTCCAATTTGTGGACTCATCAGAAGTATGATGTCGCCGAACGTATTTGGCGTCTCGCCGAAAGACTTCTGGTTCTCCCTTTGTCTGCACCCTTGTATTCTCTATGCACTGCAGTCGGCGAACCACCTAAGTAGTTGTGCGCTTCGTCAACTGGTTCAGTGAAGTGATTATGCAATTAAACTGCATTGCTTTTGTTTGAGTACTTTCTAACTTTTTCTTGAAGCTTTGCAGAAATTGCTAGACCAAAAGTAGAGGGAAGACATATACCACCCCGACAAACAAGAGCGAAAAAATTCAGGAAAAATACAAAGGCAACAAATCCTCCCAAAATGGATAATGATGGCGAGAAGCCTAGTGCCAACAGGAGAACAAATCCCTAAGACCCGACTATTCCCTCGTGGAGACGTGGATTCTTCACAGCTATCCACTCCTTTTTGGCGACTCATAACTTGGACAATCTTAGTAAGTCAGCTGCCGCTAAATCTTCTGAAGAAGCTTAGGGGGCCATTATCAAATTCCAGGCTACCACCTCTGGCACTGCTGCCCAGACAGATGGAGCGATTGTGTAGATAGGATTTTTCTTTACCTCCCTCTTTGTCTTACTTACTTTCACTTTTGGATACGTTATTTCATTTGCATTTGAGGAAAAATACTTTTAAATTTTTGTGGGGTGAGGCTCACCTTCTGTGTGCTATTTGTGACTCGTGTTTTTGTGTATGTATTTGGGTTGTTTTATTTATAAATATTTGATATACTGTTTCTGTGGATGTTCGATCTTATGGCTCCTTTTATTTTAAATTGCAAAGTGATTTTGGCCTGTCTGATTTTGCCACCTCTCGTGTGTTAAATGTGGTTGTTCTTTTGCAAAATTTGAGTCTCGGTTCCGATCAATACCGATGACCTGAATAGTGCTCTCAATCGAATGAACATGAATGCACGGCTACGATGAGGCCAATGAAGTTGCATAGACAATATGTGAACTCTTTGATCTCATTATGACTAGCCTAGTATCGAATTGAGTCTCTTGTGATGATCATTGCACACTAGCGAAAGTGTGGAGTCTTGTTTGACTGATGGTGTTAATGTCTAGTGTGATGAGCTTAAATATGAACTTTGCATGATGTATCCTAGAATTTGTCTTGTTGGTTCAGTCAACTAAGTGATGCTATCTCTTGATATGATTTTAGGCAAATTCTAAGAGTGTGAGCCAATTTGACATATACCTCTTTTGTGACCTACCTTGTGAGTGTGTGAACAACTTTTGAACACCCCTTGAGCTTTCCCTTTCTTTGGAAGAAAGTTGATGAAAGCAATGACCTTTCTTTATCCATCACCCATAATCCTCATGAAGTTGTGATTAGTTGAATAGCCAACTTAGGCCAAAATCTAAGTTGAGGGTGTGGTGAAAAGATAGGGGCAAGTCAAGAAGTGCAAGGAAAGTCTCCTCTTACCCATGGTTTGAGAAAAATGAAACCCCTCCATATAAAAAAAAAAAGAGAAAAGAGACAGCAAAAGAAAAAGAATGAAAAAGAAAGTTGTGAAACAAAGTACAAAAGAAATGGGGTTCCTAAACAATCCATGGAACGGGAATAATAGGATGACTTATGAGCACTAACGAGAATGATGAAGGAAAAGGAAAGGAAGTGTTGTGAACACCAAATTTCATGAGGATGAAAGTCACTAAGCCTAAATGACCATACCTTTGCACTCAGCCCCATTACAAGCCATGAAAAGACCTTTTTGATCTTGAGTGAGATAAAACAAATGTTGATTGGAAAATACGGGCAAACCTATGGGTGAAATTATGCATTGTGTTCTTCTTTGTGAGTGTGAGCGTTACATCTGATTCTGAAGCTTTAAACTATGAACCATTGTGTGAATATGGAATCATTCCTTGTGTGAGGGCATTTGAACACTTTGGTTGAGCTTGAACTTACATTTGAAGCAAGTATTGTGAGCATGAGATTATTTGATATTGGTAAGTCACAACTTGAATCTTTGAGTGCACATTTGATCTTTGCAAAAGTAAATTGAGTCTTGTTGTGTGCATTCATGATTGAGTCTTGTGTAGCACTGTTCGAGATACCGTTTTTGAATGGCTGAACTTGAGTTTGCTTGAGGACAAGCAAAAGTTTAAGTTGGGGTGTTGATGAGTCCACAAATTGGACTCATTTAGGGTTATATTTTGGTAGAATTAGTGTCCTCAAATGCATATTTTATCTCAATATATGATGAAAACCCTTAAGCTTCAGGTATTTGGAGTTTCAGGGAAAGCATGGACACTACTTGGAAAAAAAGGAACAAAGGCAGCTGAAAGAACGAAGAAATGAAGATCTGAGAATCGCCGAACCCATTCGATGAGTCGCCAAAAGATCTTATCCTCGCCTTTTGTTCCAGAGTGTTGAGCCTTGAAGGAAAGGATCAAACCGGCAGTGAAAAGAAGCAGTCGGCGTATCGCCAAGCAGTTCCACAAAGCTATACTATGTCGCCCAATGATCCAAACACGATGATGCTAAAGAATAGAGCAAGATGGCGATGAAGCCTACCAAAGGGCAGATCGCCGAGTTGATTGGCGATCTCGACTAACAATGCCGAATGATCCACTGCAGCACAGAGTATTGAAAACTATAAATATTAGTTGAAGTTTTGTAGCTTAGTATCAGAGGAGAATTATTATTATCAAGTTTTATTATCAGACTTTGAATATCAGATTTTAATATAGAATTTTTAACATAGACTTCTGAGTTTTAAGTTTGGAGAGGCTTCTGAAGAACTTGAATATTCAAAGTGTTTCAACTCCAAGAATTTGAACTTGGGTCTTGTGGATTCTTCGTTCTTTGCTTATTTTGAGACTTAAGTCTTCATACCCATTTGAATGCAAACTAATTTTGGTATAAATTTCTATCTCTTATACATGTCTAGCTTAAACCCCAATTCTTAGGGAGTTATTTTGTGAATATGGGTTAAATTAGTTGTTGGGTCTTGCTTGCTGATAGTTTAATAGTATTTTAAATGTGATATCGTTTAGTAGTTGTGGATGAACTTAATGAAATTATAGTTGCAAATACGATTTCATATATGTGTTTTCGGCTTGCTGGAGAGAGAGGTCGTAAATCTAAGACTACTAAATTGATGGCTGGTAGGATTGGGTCGACATGAGGTTCAACTCGAGAGAGTGAACCCTAGTCTCATTCCCACACACTCAGCTCGAGAGAGTTAGTGGGCTAAGGCGGAGGTTGTTCTTCATTCGACAAATGGGTGTTCGAGAGAAACCCATTTGAAATGGGGTAAGTTTCTAGAGAGAGAGCTTATCCCCATTAAAGTCTAGCCTAGTCACAAATATTCTATGAATTCTCTATCAAAAGCATGTTCTCAATAATCTCGTTTATCCTGTATTCCTATCACATCCCAAGAATCCCGTCTCCTTGATTAGTACCTTTTGTATTTTTGCTGTTTTTGCTTACTTGTGACAAACCCCCATTGGTAATTGACGCTTGCGTCACCCCTTAGATTTAACATGTTTATATTTGATAATGTTTTTTAGCTATGACTAATTAGAACTTGATTTTATATTTCTATTAATTCTCAAGCCCACTCCCTTGGGACTCGACCCAAAGCATTGGTTGGGTTACTTTACTATTGTACGATCGTAGACACTTGCATTGGACGTTGTGTCGTGATTACGCAAACATCAGCAGCCAACAATCAACAATGGTTACAAGTATAACAACGATAACAACCCAATTACATTGCTCCTGAGCTTTAAGGAAACATGTCGTATGAAGGGAATAGACTTAACATACCTATTCTGCTGAAGTAACGTGGCCTAACGAATTTTACTCACAACCCCCTCGATACTACAACAAGGCAGGACCAAAATCAACACACAAGAATAGAAGATACCATGATAATCCGATAAAAGATATGTATTTCCATCGCAAATTGCTATTTGCGGCTTATCAAAGCTAGAGTCGATCAAAGAAGGATCTTACCTTGATATTAAGTTTGTAATACACCTCAAAACCTTCAAATATGTCCAAACCCTTGCTGTCCCAACACTAAAGTATGATATGCTACGAAATCGATTAAACAAATTATACAACTATGACGAGCCCAACGCGTAGAACAACTTTCATCAAGGACTTAAGTCAAGAAAATCTATAATTTGGTTGATCGTAGAAATGGTTTTGTCTAAGTTTTCTGGTTTTTAGCTAAAAAAATGAAGAAAAATTCGAAGAAGAAGATATATATAAAGTTCCACTGACCTAGGGCCCTACCTCACGTGCCTGGTTAGACAATCTTGCTAAACCACAAATATCGCTCTATTCTGAAGCCATATTAACAAATGGTTTGATGTGTTGGAAACTAGACTCGTAGAACTTCGATTTGCTAGGTCGTGGGCCCCATAAGTCTTTATATATTGGGAGAAAATCTCCAAGACATTTGACCCAAATTTCAGAGAAATCTTTAAAAACGAACTTACAATAACTTTCGCCAACTTTTATTTTGCCACTTACCTAAATTCAAAACTTGACATACAACCCTTGAACACTTAAAATATGACATACCACATCATTCTTAATTTATTACCCACCCTCCTTCTCTTTCCATTAAGATACGAGTAAATTTAGACTTTTCGAAAAGTAGGGGTTTTACAAAAAAGTAGTCTAACAAAAATATAATATGGAATATAGATGTGGAAAAATATTTCTCTTCATCCCCTTTTGTGTGAATTTTGATCCAATGCCTGAGAAATTCCATTACAGCCCTTAACCAACTGGGCGGGATTCCAAAAAGCGGCAAGGGGTTCGCAATAGTGAACATCGCAAAAGCATACATCAATTAACTTAAGCGACCTCTGCCTTTTTGGACCAATTCACGAAAGTGAACTCCGCCTATTTGCTTAATCGATCAGTCACAAAAGTAAACTCCCTTCCCAGCTATAAGATCCGGGACTCCATTTCGTCAAGGTTTACCTCATTTTCTTCTTCTTTTCCATTTTTGTCTACCATTTCTCTTCCCAATAACAAATACGTGATATTAACACAATTCAAATGGTAATTAGCCTCTCTCTACTTGAGTGCAACAAAATCATAAGAAAAGAGCCTCAAATGAATGCAAATCCACCACTCATCAACACCCCCAAATTAAAAATTTTGCTTCTCCTCAAGCAAAAAAAAAATCCAAAACATCAGAGGTACTCAATTTAAGCACAACACCCTTCTATTTAATCTAAGGGTGATGGTCATGGCTTTGGTTGTTACTAATAATGAGCAAGCAAGGAAGTGATTCTCCATTCAAGCAACCCCCTTCAAGGTCAAGCAAAATTTCAAAACTCAATCTATTTCCAAGAATGATCAAGTAACAACAATAATTCTCAAGAAGTGACTCAGAATTACTAGTGAATTTAACAACGTCCTTTTGAATCCAATTCGTAATCTATCAATTTCACCAATCTATCCTAGTTTTCATGCTCTCTCAAGAAAATAAATGTACCACAAAAAGAAACGAGATATTCTAAGGGCAAGGGACGAAAGTACAAATACTCCCACTCCTAAAGAAATATCTCATGCACACAAATGCCACGCCATAGGCTTTCCCATATTTTCAATCAATATTGACTCGATTTCATTTGGTTGGAGATCTCGAAGATGTTTTTTAAGCTTGTAATATTGGTTTAGGGAAAGTTAGGATATTAATTAGGCACAAGTGACTACACCCGCCTTTAACACTGCACAAGAACTCTTCATTTTTACACTTTTCCACTTTCTCTTCATTTTTCAACTAAATTCATATTACACAATTTTTTTTTATTTTTCCATTCTTATACCGATTGTAGATGCCTCACATGAAACCATTTTCAACTTTCGAAGGATTCAAGTCTCATTTATTCATTTCCTTTCTTTCTTTGAGACGTTTTGCTCCATTGTCAAACTATTTTCTCTTTTTTTCAAGCCCTCATGTGGTAGGCATCCCGTTTATGAGTTTCCCATAACATCCCCGCCCCCCACTCTGGTTTTTAGCCTCAACTTTTACAATTTTCAAGTTCTAGGAGGGAAGGGTTCAAAAGAAGGTTACTCTACAAAAAGGTCAAGGCTTGTAATGTGGTTGCCAATAAAAAGGATAATCTGAAAGGGGATAACTAAGGATATATCCAGTGAAAAGGTATATCCTAAAGAAAGCATGAGATCATTTTTCCAACCAAACTCAATCAAGACCAACCTGACAAGTTCTAGGTGACAAAAGTAAACAAGAGGCATTATTCAATAACTCACCATACATGACATGAAAACTATTCAAGAAGGATCAATTTCACTTTCTAGTTGAGAACGAAGAAGTTATCTTTCACTTCACCACTTGAATATTTGGAGTCACAAAATGAGTCACAACATTGTCAACAAGTCATTCATTTTCACAATTTTCCTTTTTCAGAAAATTTTTGGAGGGGTGCTCATTTATGATTAACAAGGCTTGACTAAGTCTATTAGAACCAACAAGCCATAACCTCATATCAAATTACCACAGAGTAAAAAAAAATTAAAAAATAATGATTTTCCCTTAACAATGACATTGCATGATCTATCAATAGGCCAATTCAAGCCTTTTCGCCAAGCATTTACAAGGGCTTCCAATCTCACAAGCTACAGGTACTCAAACTTCCTTTGTTTCAAGGCATACATGCATGAAACACTATCAAAATGATTTATTATTACAAAAAGAAACTAACAAAAGATACTATTGTAATAAAAGTAAAACATAATAAAAATGACCAATCGATACAAGAAACAAAAGCATCTGAAATGTCAATTAAAAAAGGATAGAACCAACCCAAATGGGAGATCCCCTAACTAACAAAATTGTTGTATCCTCACAACAAAACTATGAAACTCATAAAGAGAATATGAAGCTCTCCCTGGCCTGCCTCAATCATATCCATCCGTATCGGTGGCCTCGCTATCCTCAGCTCCACCATTATCACTCCATATAGAAGGTTCATTTCCATCTTCCTTTAGCCTCGAAGTCGGGAGTGGCTCATTTGCCTTCAACACTTTCCAAAGGGATTTGACCCCTTTCCACATCTGTGTAAAGAACTAGTCTCTACTCTTCTCCCACTTTTTAATCTTGCTATGTGTGATGCTTAATTCTCCGTGCGACTTATCTAAACAAGTGTAGGACTTTCCAAATTTGCAAGTTGAGATTTTTGTTACCTTTGATCTCTCAAGCATGCTTAGTACTCGCTTTGGGAAAGATAGGACACCAGCAAACAAGAAGACACACCCAACCCTTGAGGCACCTTTGTCATTAATGATGAGTTAGTCATTTTGACTCATTCAGGGCTTATTATCGAATGAATTAGTGTCCTTAATGCCTACTTTGTGCTCATAACTGATGTTAATGTGTAGATATGCAGAAATGAAGGTTTACGAACAAGGCAAGGATATTACAATGCAAAAAAGTTGGAAAAGCTGAAGAAAGGAAGAGCTAGAGCTTTCAAAAGTCACTCGGCGACTCGCCGAGTGAGCCTTCAACTCGCCAAAAGTTCCAATGAAGTAGCTCATGTACCAAGATAACTTGGTAAATGACAGATGATTCGCTTATAGGCCGAATGAATTGATGATCATGACCGAGCTCACCTAATCTTCCCAAATAATTCGTGCCGGAATCAAGCCAAAAGGTGAGAAAAAGAACAACTCGGTGGATCTCCGAATCGATCGGTGATCTCGACTAATGTCACCGAGTGGACTCCGTACTAAGATTTTGTGAACGTATAAATTCATTTTTTGAAAATAAAAAGAAAGTTCCCGGAGAGTTGTATTCCCCAATCCTTGAGAGTTTTTACATCTTTACATTGTTGAAAATTCATAAAGAAGATTTGGATATTGGATTTGAGTTTGTAGGATTCTAGCTTTAATTTTTGCATTGGGTATTGCAGATTGTTAACAGTTCCAATGGATAATATTTTTGGTAACGATTTCTTACTTTTCATTATGTTTGGCTAAAACCCCTTACCTTAGGGGTGTGATCATGTAGTCGAATGCATTAATTAGCTAATGGTTATTGTGAATTGCTGAATTTAATGGTTTTTTTAAATGGTTTCAATTGTTTGTTCATGTTTTAATTAATGAACTAAAGTTGCAAATTTGATTCTAGCTTAGCTCTCTATGGTTGCTTAAGAAAGAGGTATTAGATTAGATTGAATGATTGACAGTTGTATTTATTTGTATCTTTACAAACCCAACTTGAGAAAGTGGGTTACTTAAGGAATTGGGTTGTTTTGTAGTGTTAAGCTTGTTGAGGTTCTAGAGAACTCAGTTGCAACATGATAGTTGATCGAGAGATGGCTATTGTATTCAAAACCTATCCTACCCATTGAGATTCAACAACTTGAAGTAATTAGTAATTACCCATTAAACGAAATTAGCATTTGATTGATCATATTGCTAAGGTCCAATCTCTAATCGTTTCATTCCTGTGTTAATTGTTCCTTGTTATCGATTGGCTACTAAATTCCCCTCATTTGATATTAATCATTAAAACATTGTGATTTATTCTGTCACGACCCAAGGCTACCCCCTAGAGGTGACATGGCGTACTCGACCCCGAAGGGGTCTAATACAAGCCCCATAGCATTCTTGAACATAAGAACATAGAAGAATTTAAAACTTTCTTTACAATCGAAGACATTTTAATTAAAAAGCAAGCGTCAGACTTTCTAGACTTTTTCTCAAACCATCTAATTCTTTGAATACAACATTGGGACTTAGCCCATACAAAAGCTTTAACATAAACTAAAAGACATAAAGGGAACATAATGGGTTATGTCCTCGAAACTAAGAGGACTCACCAAGTATTCATCTTCAAGCACCTTAGAAACCTACTCCTGAAGCATAGAACACCAATATCTCCAAACCCTACACTAGTAAACAAGGGAGAATAAATATGGGTTAGCACATTAGATGTACTAAGTATGGATGCCATGCAAAAACCCTGCTTAAAACAGACATTTTCTTTGATAGTCATGATATATGCCATTTTGATAAAACCTTCATGAACATAAACATAAAAGGCATAATATTCAACCACAACTAACATACAAGTCGTTTAAACCACAGTAGAACATAATCATCATATAAACCTTTACCTTCACATTAAGCCTTCACCTCAAGTAACCCTCAAGCTATACTTTGTGCAATGTATGGATAGCGTCCCATACCACCATCCACACCAAAGTACCACCTTAAGGTCACCAAAAGTGAACTTACCATTCAACCTTTTCATCCTTACACAATACTCATACACAGGAGACCTAAACAGTACATAAGTCACATCAACACATCAAGACCATCACCTAGGGCAACTCTAAGTCATACTTGAGCAATGTATAGGTAGCATCCCATACTACTACTCACACTAAGTACTCCTTGAAGTCACAATAGACAAGGCACATTCATATTCATTAAGTCATGAGAAGGAAGTAACTCATAATACCATCCAATTATAGCAGGCATCTTCACATTAGTCATAGAAGTCAACATTCTTCATTAACTTCATTACATTAAGAGCACCTTCATTCATTTTGACATTAGATCAACATTCTTCATTAACATCATCATAAGAGCACATTCATTATACTTAACTTTATAAAGGAACACACCACAACCTCTCTCGAAGCCTACTTGTGCAATGCACATATGGTATCCCATACCACCACCCACACTAAGTAGTGCATTCTTAAGAATCAATAGTTCATTAACATTGTTTGAGGGGGTAGGCCTTAACCGACATAAACCATGTGAGCAATTTATGGAATCCCAGTGTTACCCTTACCGGAAAAGGGATTCCTACTTGCCTAAGGTAGGACCATTGTTCTTTAGCTTAAGTGGATCCACTAGCTAGACCTATTTGGGCACATAGTTATGGGATAGGGAGATTGCTACAAGATTCCCTGCCTCAACTCACGGATGAGCATCCATCTCAAGAGATTGTTATTAGATATCGCACCTCAACTCTCGGATGAGCATCCATCTCAATTCATATCCTCTCGGTGCTTAGCACTATTCCCCACGGAGTACTTGACATTCATTACTTTCTTTCATTATGGGATATGAGATTGTTACTAGATACCCCGCCTCACCTCACGGTTGAATATCCATCTCAAATCGAACATTCATTAAAACAGGATATAGGGATTATTGCTAGATACTCCGCCTTAACTCCCGAATGAGCATCCATCCCATCCCAACATTCATTCATTGTCAAGCTCATAGATTCGAAGATGAGAATAGCCTTTCACCTAAGAATCCCCTTATTGTGAGAAAGTCCTTTCACAACAAGTCATTGTCATTCATTAGAGTACAATTTAGAATAGCCTTTCAATTAACCCATCATCATTAACATTATCCTAGAAACTTCATTCATTATCCATTCATGAGTGTGTGTGTATGTTAGAATAACCTTTCACATATAGCCTCATCATTCATAGGTGTTAATGGATAAATAACTTTCAATCATAACACACTTTCATTCTAAACATGATCATTATACATTCATTGAAATCACACACACATATTTTACATCATGATCACACATAGATCCTTCATATATAGAGGTACAAGGAAGATATCCATCAATTCAATACCACAATATACATAGTAAGTAAACACCTCCACCTTTCAAGTGGATCAATAGCCCAAGCACAATTCTACTTCAATAAGTAATTAGGTCATAAATTGCCTTTCAAGGCCATGAACCAACATCAAACCATAAATAGAAACTATTACAATAGAATAGGAAATTGACATTATTCAATCACTTAATTCAACATAAACATCAATAATTCAACAATCTAAATCAACCTAGGCATAATCCATCAACATTCATTCATGACCAACAAACCCACCTGATAAAGGTAAAATTTAGGAATTGAGAGATTTCATGGGTTCGTAGAGTATTTTCATCATAAATCATCAATTAAGAACTAATACAATCATAATTTGTCATTAGAAACCATTTGAAAATGTTTGATGAAAGAAGCCATGAGAATGAGTAAAAACCTAGATTTTTTATACTTAGAAATCACCTTTGAATTGGCTCCTTGAATGAAAACTTAGACAAGGATCAAGACTACCATACCTTTCTATTGATTCCCCACAAAAATCCTTTTAAAACCATGAATATTTGACCTTGAGAGCTTGAACACTTCACCTCCAATGGAGGTTTCTAGAGAGAGAGCTTTTGGAGAAGAGAGGTTTCTAACTTTGGGTGTTTCGAAGTAATCAATTGAAAAATAGAGTCTAATACTTTTAATACTCTTAAAATACTTAATTAACATAAAATAACCATCCCCCAACTAATTAAGACTTGGTGTGAATTTACCAAAGCACCGCTAGCTAGGTCGAACTAAGACAACAAACATAGCTGCCACCCACCTATGGTCTGTAGGTGGGACCAACGGACGTGCTGTCCAACTGTGGTTTGGTTCAGAGGTCCTCATTTAGGGGTCTTGACCTACAGAGGCCATCCACGGGGTGTGGATGGACCTACGTGGCATGGATCCCTTCCGTAGGTCACCCTCATTTTGGCAACATTTTGGTTTCAAGGGGTCTTGGGGGTTAGGCTTAGGGTCCTCCTCAAGGACCCCTAGGGTGGTCCATGGGGAGTCGTACCTTGACGTTTAACCCCTAAACTGCTCAACCATAGCTCGGGACAACATTAAACCACCTCAAACCTCATGAAAACTCACACACTCACTAGTTAGGCTCTAGTTTCACTTATTCGTTTTACAGGTCGTTACATATTTTATGTTGCACAACCTTTTACTTCTACAAACGATTAGAACACATTTTTACTTCATTTTTGAATTCTTTATCGTATAACTCCCTGTGGGATCAACCCCATCTCATCGTTGGGTTTATACTTGTTAGCGATCACCTACACTTTAAATCGGAAGAAGTGCAGTTAGCGTTATCAACTAACTCCTTCACGGTCCTCAAATCACTTGCCAATGATTCAAGAGGGACGAAAATCGGAGGTATAGGAGAATGCTCCTCCACATGTATGGAATTTCCAGAGTCAACTTTCCTCTTTTTTTTTGTTCACCATTGTGCCTACACGATGCATATTTAGAGGAAAGACTCATTTTTCGGGTTCCACCCAAGTGTCACCCGGAAGGACCTCTACTTCAGCCTATTTGGATAGCTCTATGATCAGAGAAGGGACAATAAGGGAGAGGCTATCATGGATCTTAAATTCATAGAATTCCTTCACAATCAAATGGCACACATCCAGTGGGATATCATCAAGTAAACATACCACTATTTGTGCCGCAACACTAGAATGTTTCTAATGTTCGTAATTAGGGAGATGTGGCTGCATACAATAGACATTGACGTTCTCGAGCATAGCATCCCAGCTTTTGTGATGGACCATAGGACATTTAATTTTGGAAATAGTTTTGATGCTAGCCAAGAACCTAACTCATATTCCTTAGCCATGAAGGCCTCGATATCATGGTCTAGTAGTCCATATATTGCATTGATTGCTTCCGATCCATAATTTACAACCTTTCCTCGAATGGTGATCAACCTTGTTGCCATGATGGTTTCCATGAGGTTAGCATAGTATTCCCTAACACATTGCTCATTCGCTGTATGGTTCGGTTGTAAAGCATATCCAACCGAAGGTTTCCAACCTTTGGTAGATGTTCAGAAGCATTTCTTTAACTTTATCAAGCTGAATACCTCTCTCAAGGATCATTTTTTTCTTAATCACGTCCGAGTAATAGTTCACTTGAACTCGAAGAGAGATAAACCGATGTTAGTCATACTAGACCATAACTTTCTCTTTAAAACCAAGTTCTTCAGCCATTCTTGACTTTGTAGAAATCTAAAAATCACAATAGCATGAAAGTGTAAGAATTATCTGTTAAAAAATTCTATTTTATTGGTAGAAGACAAAGAAAAAGGTAAGGAAAAAATCCGGGATAAAAAAAAAAGGCTTGCTAAAAATTTCACATTGGCAGAAAAATGGTCTCTTATCTCGCAAAAGTGTGACCATGTTAACTTAGGCGAACATGGAAGAAGTGACCAGAGACCACTTATGCGGAAATTGCAAAAGCAAAGAGGGTTAGCTTAAGCAGACTTTACCTTTTCGATGGAGAGGTCGCTTTCGCAAATCGCCCCCTCAACATGAACAACCAAATTTTGATTCACAATTTTGCCAAAAATTTCGGCACAAAATGTTTCAAAAGTAATCCTTGAGTTCTCATGGGCATTTTATCAAACAAGTGGTGCCCAATCTAGTTTTCAACCATTACATCAACAAATGGGTATTCAAGACTTCCCCGAATACTCTAATCAGCCCACATTAATACATTTAACAATTATAACACAAAATTCGGACAACACATTCATAAATTTTATCCCCCAAGTTGAGAAGTTACTTACCCACACAATACCCCCAACTTTCAACAAGGTGAAAAGGAATTCGACAACAAAATTATCACTTTAAGAGAGTAAGAGTGAGAAACATACCGGATTGTGTTTGCACAGGGAAGACCAGGAGTTTTAATGATTTGAGACAAGTAAGGGAGAGATCAAGAGTTTAATTTGGACATTTTATTATTATTGTTTTTGTTTTTTGAGCTCTTTTGAGTGCCTTACATCCGCTTAAGAGACAATTGGTTTATTTTGTGACCTCTCATGAAAGCTTGGGGTTCGCTTAAGCGAGTGCCCCAACGCTTAACAATAATCTTTTTCGTGAGAGGGATCCGCTTTTGCGGACTTTGCTTAAGCGAACATTTGTTCTCTTTTGCTACTTCAGAGGACACATTTCGGCAGGTTGCTCACTATCCATGTCGGCGGACTCAGGGTCTATTGGGTGATCTACCCAGTATAATTGGGCGAGCTTGGGCACCAAAAAAAAAAAAACCAAGTTATATTTCAGGGTGTTTTAGCCCTGAACTTCATTTCTTCCAAGATCCTTGTCTCCGAGCCTTTTCAAATCAACTCCAAACACTTTGAAATCTTGAGGGTTAGTAAACAATAAAAAATCAACTCTACTATAAAATTCAAAAACATAAAATTAAACTAATTTGGATACTAATAGGTTGCCTCCCATCAAGCGCATAATATAACGTTGTGATGCGACGCCATGTACATCACCATTTTTGTTTCCACTTTGAGGCGATGAACCTCCTCCCCAACTTTAGATAATTTTCAATACGGAGAGCATAGAGAGTACATGAGAGCCTCAAGCATTGCGTTCTATCTCTCCATTTTGAAGCCTTAAATTTCTTACACAACTTTGCATCATTCTTCCATTTTGGATCTTTTGGCAAGAGGGAGAATGAGAGGGTCAATAGGCCACTTAAACAATGATTTTCCTAATTGTTTGCCTTTAATTGAGTGACACCTTTGATTCCACATGTACTAAAGTTGCCAATAATGATCTTTTTGGCTTTTTGTTGCAACTATGAATCATGCCATTTATTGCGGCTTCTTTGAATGTTATTTCTTTGGGTTGGTTGCACAAGCTCAAGATATCATCTATATCCACCTCAATCCTTTCTTGTGTTCTCGTATTGGCTTTCGACATTTCAATCCCGAACTTGAGTTGGCACGTCTCATCATACGATGCAAGGTGCAATCCTGAGACTTCTCTTCCCTCTTTATGGCCAATGGATAATGAGTTTTCACCCTCATATTTGTTCTCACCTTCGCCCTAAGATTAGCATGTCCAAACTCGAAGTTGACCACGTCATAGCACCGAATTAGGTTTATTTTGTGAAGCCTCTCTTTTTCTTTGGAATGTAGGCATAGGGTTTTTCTTACCCCAAATAAGCTTTTCATTCATGATCCTAAGCCTAAATTGGCTTATCACATCCATTTCACTACAATGCCATGGATCGGTATATGACATACCACTCCCAAGATGATCACAAAGAGGCATAGCAAAAAAATAAAAGAAAATAAAGACAATTATTCACAATTCGGATAGAAACAAGTAAACTATAAATCCAAAATTAATTCAGTACGCCTAATTGTTCCCCGGAAATGGGGTAATTTTTTATAATGCTCTAATTACACTACTAGAAATATGGCCTACGGCAACAGTTCTAGTTCTATTGCTGTAGATAGGAATTCTGATGCTATAAGCCTATTGGGACGGTTTTAGTGACCCTCCCAATAGATCGCGTTGGGAAAGCTCTAATGCAACGGTCTATTGCGATGGTTTGTATGACTGTTGCGATAGAAGTTCCTATTGCAACAGTTCATACTTCTGATCTATAGCAACAGTTCAAACTCTCTATTGGGATGGTTTTTCAGACCATCCCTATTAAGTATTTGCAACACTTATTTTAGCATCGCAACGGTTCTTACTTTACAGTATTGCAACGGTTTTAACACATATTGGGACATTTTGCAACCACTCTTATAGTATCTTATGCAACACTTATATTAGCATTGCATCAGTTTTTACTTTAAAATATGGCAACAGTTCTAACACCTATTGAGGCATTTTTAAACCGTTTCTATAGTGTCTGATGCCACACTTTTTTATATATTAATTGCAACAATTTTCTCTTGACTATTGCAATGGTTATAGTACCATTTGGACAGTTTTCTTCACAATTGTGTCAATTATATTTGGCTACTGCTATATATAGCTATTCTATGGCTATTGCAATTTACAATAAGAGAAATTTAATATCCAATAAAGCAAAATACACAATATTTTTTTGACCATTTAAGAGGTTAAACACAAGTTCTCAATGTCCAAAAAACAAAAGACATCTAGAACACACTTTAAGCTCCAAAGATATCAACTCAATCTTCCTAAGGCGTGCCTTCATTTTTTTCATCCCTTTGTTCACTAAGCAAAATACACTATTTTTTTTACCATTTAAGAGGTTAAACACAAGTTTTCAATGTCCAAAAAAACAAAAGACTTCTAGAACATATGTTAAGTTCCAAAATATCAATTCATCCTCCTAAGGTGTGCCTTCATTCTTTTCATCCCTTTGTTCACCTTCACTTTCGGCATGTGGTATTAAAAATGAATTAGCAAATGATAATACTTGAAAAGCAACAATGCATAATGACAAAAATGCGCAATGGCAAAAAATACAAGAAAAACTCTTTACTTAAGGTATAAAAAGCAGGATGAAAAAAATATTTCAACAAGATTTCAACTATTAGAAATACTATCCAACTTCTAAACTCACAAGAAAACATCTAACTACATACATACTAAAATAGATTAAAATGGGACAGATTGTCAGGCTCAAGAAATTTGTTGGTCACAAGATTCAGCAACACATCATAAAAGGCAACAACTGAGGAACAAGTATCAATAGAATGCATAAGAGCAAACTGAAGTAATACACACCTACAGATACATATTTCAATCAAGCAACAAAATTAGTATAAACTTTTGATGGTCTAATCATTAGTGGTGGTATCAATGTTCATGTGAGATTTATCCCGTCAAAGAAAAGACTTGATAAAGGGTAAACCATGTAAAAGCTTATAAGATGTCCCAAGGAGGGTGTGAAAAATATGAGAAAAAGAGTGCAATCTAAGTAATTTCGGTAGCACCAGAACAAGAGACTACACATGAGGATCTATCCAACAAGAAATTCAGAACCAATTTTAAATTCAAGATCTAAGTACAAAAAAAAACAAGACTTGAATACATAAATACTAAGAACTAGTAAAACATAACTATGTTCACATTGAACATGTGAACCTTAAGGGAATATTGTTAATCTTATTCTCACAGCTCACTGCATAGTATGAGGAACATTGAACATGTGAACTTTAGCTATATATTTATTAATCCTTTCATATACACTGCATATGCAGAACCAGAAACACACTAACACCTATATTTTGCTTGCACCTTCTCACAAAGTAAATGGCAGAAACTAGTGACATGGTTATCCATTACAAGGGGCAACACATGAAATACTCTTATAAATAAAATTATAGCTCCATGATTACTGTTATCATCAAAATATACTTTAAACTGAACTTGCAACAAAGAGCTAGTGTAAATATCTTTTAAGAAAAACCTTTATGAAGAAGAAGAAGATGAAGGAAGAAGAAATAAGTGACACTAACCTTGATTATTGCTACTTGTAGATGGTCGGCATATTATATGGTTAGCTTATGGTGCAGTAGTAGGTTCTCCAAGTGAAGGAACACACAGTGCTGCTAGAATGTCTTCACTAATTAATCCTGCGCGTTGAAGTTGTGCAATTATATTTGTAGTAACATCTTGCTGAATGGTGCTTCGTTGTACCTCCATTTGTTCCTCCATTTTTTGTATCCTTTCTTGCATTTGTTGCACTGCATCATTTGTGGCATTTAGAATTGGTTCAGAATTTCCTGCTTTTCTTTTCAAAGAAGTCTTTGTAACCCCCCGTGCATATAATCTTAGACGTCCTGGATGTTCAGGACCCATAACAGAAGAGAATGGATTAGCAGTGTCAGTACCATCTACACTTTGTTGTTTTTCAATCTCCTCCATTTCAGCCTAACAAATCAAATTCAAGTAAACTGAAATTACGAACAAATAAATCTAAAAAGAAATTGTAAGTATGTAATATTCGTACAATTTTACTGATGGTGTCTTCATTCGAGCCTTTGTATGAACTTTCAGGGTGTCTTGTTCTTGTAACCACAAATAGCTCCTTAAGTGATACAGTACTTTCCTTTTTTTCCTCCTTTGTCACATGAAAAAGTGCTATTAAAAATATATTTGAAATAATAAGTTAAGATTTTATAAAGAAGCATAAAACACACAAGATTATTGCGGACCAAAGCAAAACTTATTTTCCCGGCAGTGTGTGGATTCATCAACTTTTTTCGGTTCCTAGTATTGGTTTCAGCCATTTTCGGAAAATAACTAAATAAAATGAATAATCTCTTTTAACTAATTAAACATATAAACCTCCACTATAAATGACATATTTATTAACTAAACATAGAGAATTTTTAAAAAAAAAGTAACCGAGAATTCCTTTCAACTTAGTTGGAGTATTGTTCGCAATAGAGAGGTTAACATAAAAGAGTAAAATAGAAATGAAAAATATAAGGCGGTAGCAACATTGATATCACAATAGAAATGAGAGAGATAAAAAAGCTTCAACAACCAATAGAAAAGAGAAACGGAGATTCTGAAATTAAATTTACCTTGTGTTTATCAGAGTCCCAATATTTTATGAGTTCCTTAAGTTGACATTCTGGAATATAAGGAGGCCTTTTTGCCAGTTTAGCTTCTTCACTAGCACATGATTTGTAGCATACTTTCTTCAATTCAAATTTATGCCTTCTCCAAGCAGATCCAATTACATCTAACGCCCATTCTCTCGCATCTTCAGGGATATCATATTTTCCCTACAATTTGATTTCATTAGGTTAGTAAAATATGTACCTTAAATTTAATAAATAATTGACATTAGTAACTTCAAACCTGTGTATATGTCCATAAATCATCTTTTGTGTCCATATACCTCCAATCTAATATGTCTAGACGGCAAAGGGTCACATTTCTTGCCAATGTGCCAAGGAAGCTGCTTAACTCTAAAACTACATCATTGGTTGGACCAATAGGTTGATTGTTGTTGTTTAGTAGGATCAGCTTACGCTCATTTCTCCCATGTACACGTTGCATTTGTGTTGTACCTCTCTTATTTTTTTGAGTGGAAGGGTCTGATGCTATAGATAATATATAAGAAATTAGAAGTCATAAAAAAGTTTAATAAGCTTCTAATCTATATGTACCTTGTTCTTCTGATTGTTCATTTGTTGGAAGAGTACTTGAAGAATCCACTTGTAGTTGCTCCTCTACAATTGGTTGCTCATCAACAATTGCTTGTTCCTCTACACACTGTTCATTTACTTCAACCAGTTGTGCTACTCGTTGTTGTTTAGCGATTGGTTGTTCTTTCTCAATTGACTTTAGCAGATTCTTTTTCTCTAACCGCACAGCCTGAAGAGTTTCTTGTGTTGTTAAAAATGTCTGTCTTTGTTGTACCAAGGATGATAATGTTCCAGGTTTAGCATGTCTTTTTTTTGGTAGTTTTGGTTTTTCTTGAAGGCCCTTGCTGACTCATGACTATCAACTCTGTGTAAATTTAAGAATGGACCAGTTAGAAATACTAAAAAAAAATTATCAAATCTGACCACAATATTTTGGTTCTTCTTGACAGATTGTTAGCTGTTAGACAATCTGAAAACTAATATATACTAACATACACCTACTGGGACATCACATGGTGTTTCATGGGGGACAAAACCATCATTAACGGGGTAGATGTGTTGCACGTCAATAAAAAACTAGCATTTAAAAATCAATAACTGGACATTCACCTTCTCACTAGTGTTTCCAACAGCTAAATATGACGTCTACTCTAATATAAAGACAACTCAAGTATTCTCCAAAAGATTTTGAGCCTTTCGGATTTGATTCTAGCTTACCAAACACAAAACATAATGGACGTGTTTGATTACTTATACTGCCAAGATGACCAAACCAATGTCTAGT
Source organism: Solanum gracilifrons (assembly GCA_029582605.1). Classification (NCBI taxonomy): domain Eukaryota; kingdom Viridiplantae; phylum Streptophyta; class Magnoliopsida; order Solanales; family Solanaceae; genus Solanum; species Solanum gracilifrons. The sequence goes on from JAJOOH010017815.1 coordinate 25,647, forward strand.
TACAGTAACACAATATCGAAGCTGAGCAAACTGATGTTGAGTTACACTAACACAATATCGAAGCTGACCAAACTATATAACATAACACTACATTCTATTACGCAGTAGATATGATAAAAATAAAATTAGAACACTCCTTTCTAACATTCGCCTAATTTTACTGCCACTAGCAACAAATTTTTTCGATATTAAAAAAAAAGATCCACAATACAACACCTAAAATAGATCTTTTCAATACAAAAAAAAACATATGTTTCAACTACAGAATCAAAATTAGCTATTATCCTAAAAACAAAACTTTTAGAAGTGAAACCAATGTGAAGATCAAATTCTCAAAAAAGCCCTAACCCATAATTTTCACAAGGTACAAACGTTAAACACAAATAGATTAAACCAAAGCCATAAAATAGAACAAACAACATCTATTTCATAGAAACTCATTTGTGCATTTCAAAATCCCTTTCAATGGTGTTGAAAACATTAAAGAGTAGAAGCTCTTTCAACAACCCATGGAAATGTAGAGAACAAGGAAAACTTAAGAAGAATGAAATAGATAGAATATCACACCTTTTGGTGAATATTAAGTTGCAGAGGAACACCACAAGTCACTTGTTGAAGCTGTCGGAGATGATGCTTTTGTCAGAAAGGAACTCTTGTTGGAGACGAGCGAGATGATTTCAGAGACGACCCACCAAGGTCGACTTCTTGGTTCTTTTCAAGATGACCTTAGAGAAACCCTTGATACAACAAATTCCTCAATTTTTATTTCTAGAGAAGTCCACTAAAGGGTTTCTTTGCAACTAAAAAAAAAAAAGTTTTCGCGGGCTTCTAAATTTAGAGGGGGAAAATAATTTTTTAGGGGGGAATGTACATATCAATAGAATTTTTTTCACTAAAACCGTCCCTATAGTATTTAGTGTTGCAACAGTTAAAAACACTGTTGCAAAAAGTATCTTTGTTGCAACGGTTATAGGCTGATGCAACGATTTATTTTAATAAGTGTGGTATTAGGTCCATGGGTCTATGGGGACGGTTAGAAATGTTGCTATAGAATATTTATGGCAACAATTATTAAACCGTCGCTTCATCATTGTTGCCGTAGGCCTTATTTCTAGTAGTGAATTACTTTCAAAACAAGTTCAAAGAGTAAACAATAGTCGTAAAAAAAAATACCCAACTAAGAGTCGGGGTTAGATCCCACAAGGAACAATTTTTCCACAATTGAAAATATAAAGAATAAATAGATACAAGTTTGACCCTAGACTTAAGAATACACGATTATCATTATCAAAGTTATTTCGGTAACCAAATGATGGTTTCGGACAAAGACGATATCAAGCAAGGGATATATGGGAATTGGGAAAATTGGAATTCAATCAACACTCAAGGATCCATTGATATTTAACACAAGCTCATTCAATCATACATAGTTTAGGTCATCATCAATCAATCCTAATCTTCTTTCAGTCTTAAAGGGTTATATCATGATATCTCCTTCCCGTCTCAATCGTATCAACAGCAAAGCAATCAAAGACCTTAATCTACACCTCTATTTCTATCAAGTTTATCATTCAACAAAGTAGACCTAAATTACATCCTTTTGGTCTCAAATTTAGGATTCAAAGATAAATATGATTATTAACCTAATTCTCCACTTCACGAATTCTCTTTCGAGAAACCAACAAAGATCGGAAGCTAGATTTAAGTGTGCACTCTCATATCATAGATTAAATGATAAGAACTAGATTAAACCAATTTTATGAAATTAGGCATGGTCTCAAGGAATTACAAAAAAAATAGAGCAATAAATCAAATACAGAAATACAATTCAAAGTTAGGAAATGAGATTTTACTATCAAGAACACAATCTTCAAACCAAAAAAATAATTGTGAGGTAACTTGCCTTCAATGTCTCAACCCAAAATTAATATCTAAAAGTTAGCGGTTTACGTTATTCTAGTCTAAAAAAATCTAATATGGAATATGGATGTGGAATATTGTTTCTCTTCATCCCCTTTAGTATGAATTTTGATCCAATGCCTGACAAATTATATTTCTTCCCTTGACTAACTGGGCGGGCATCACAAAAGCAACAGGGGCTCGCAAAAGTGAATGTCGCAATAGCGAACACCAGTTCTCTTAAACAACCCTCGCCTTTTCGGACTAGTTGCAAAAGCAAACTACGCTTGTTCATTTAAGAGACCGGTCGCAAAAGTGAAGTCCCTTTGGAGATTCAAGATCTGGGACTCCATATCTGCAAGGTTTAGCTCCTTTCCAGCTTCTTTTCCATTTTTATCCATCATTTCTCCTCCCAGCAACAAATACCTCAAATCAACACAATTCAAAGGAGGATAATAAGTCTCTTTCTCTACTTGAGTGCCACAAAATTATAAGAAAAGAGCCTCAAATGAGTGAAAATCCACAAAATTATAAGAAAAGAGCAATGAGTGCAAATCCATCACTCATCAATCTTTTACATTACATTGTTTTATCATTGGGTTCATTAACTCAGCATTTAACTCGTGGTTAGTACGATCCCATATTAGCTCAGAGGTAGAGTTTGGTAAGTCCTCATTTTTTGAGGATGACCTTTATATTTACTTCAGTTATTTAGTATTTCAGTTTTCAGACAATTGTAGTTAGCTGGATTTCTATCGGCAATTCATCTTAGTAGAGGCTTTCAAATAGTCAGATAGTAGCTTCAGCTTATGTTTTATTCTTGTATTGTGTTAAGTGTATTGGATTAAATAATCTATTCAAATTCAATTTCTACATTTGTTATTTTAAGTTCTATTGTTATGCATTTTAGTGTCATGTCAAGCCATGAGTTAGCTTTGGGCCACATGTGTCTCTAAGAACTGTATTACGGCTAAGGGTTGGTCTCAGATAGTGACAATAGACACAAGCAAGTAACTATTTGCAATAATTGTTATTTTGAAGTTAAAACCTCTAATTAAAAATCCAAAAATGCAAACAATAAATATTACTCACATAAGAGGATTGTATTTCTTAAGTACGAAATTGATCACTAGATAATTCTCAAGAGAAATGATCCACGAGCAAACAATCTCTTCAACATGCAATAAAAATAAAAACCTTAGCCGCACACTGTCTCAAGAGTATACTCAATTCATGAGAATTCAAAATATCATAAAAATCTAACTCTGAAGGATCTATTATGAATTAAATATAGCCTAAGGTAACTATTACATAAATACAAGCTTGCTGAGGAAGGAACAAAACAGAGAAAGACACCGTCCAACCGCTTTTTTATGTGCGTGTACCACTTTTGAGTACCTTTGCACTGCTAGCTCCCTCAGATCATTGGCTACCAGACCAAAGAAGTCCCGCTCCGACCGCCCGACGAGTCATCTACTTAAAAGGACCCTCCCCGCAGTCTACCCTTCCTTGAATATGAAGCAAGGGTTTTTTGAAGAATAAGTTCTTGTGCTTGAAGAATGACGAGTAGGGGATTCTTGACTCCTCATTTATATCTCTTTTCTTATAGTTTTGTGTAATTAATGTATAGATTTAGGTTAATTATCCCTTGAATGGTGATTGTTTTAGGTACTCCTGGTCTATAAGGTGTATTATGAAAATTATTTGATTTAAGAAGAAAAATAAGTGAAATCGAGGCAAATTGAGAGCTTAAACAAAAAGTTAAATCTGGCAGAGCATTTGTCCTCCGCAAACATGATCAACTGACCCGCAAACATGGAGATTTGGTCAAGGTGGACCACGAATCAGGCCAAACTCACCCACAAATGCACATTGAAAGTCAATCATGAACCGCAAATGCGGTCAACACTTAGATGAAGGCGCCCATCCTGTCAACGCTAGTTCGCAACACGCACACACCTCCACGAACACGGAGAGTTATTTTGGCAGGCATCAAGGGAAAATCTGAAAAGTCAAATTTTAATCCCTATTCACAATATAGACTCTTCCACAATAAATTCATTGATAATTAAAGATTCAAGAACTTTGAGCTTCAGCAATAACTTTGAGGGAAAGTTTTCCACAACAAACACCATGAGAGTAAAGATTGAATGCTAGATTGTAATTTTTTTACCCATTCTTCAACTCTTTTCTTTATGATGCTAAATTCTAGGTGTAATTATTGATAGGTGATTCAGGTTTTGTGCTAGTAAAAGATAATTGATGGTTTGTCAATTTTCATCTTTTGTTTTTATAGGTAATAAAATATTTTTTTGATTTATGAATTTGTGTTCGATTACCTATTTGATATACCGTGAGTTTACGGTATTTCTAATACGTTTCACTTACTAGTTGTGTGTGTCTAAGGCCTTTTTATATTGGTTTTGATGTGTTTTTACCATGTTTTGCAGGAAAGACGTTCAGGTGCAGATGTGTAGAGACAGCTGAAGGAATTGTAGAAAAGGGGCATCCACGGAGGTGATCTACGGACCGT